>JAJMKA010000048.1:0-102023 GCA_030563805.1 Ruyongia namnaoensis
GTTCAACAACTACATTATCAAAGAGACAATTTAATTTTGGTGCTATTGATTTTGAAGGTAAGAGATCATCATATCATAAAGTTATTATTGATGAAGATGAAGATGGTAATCCAATTCATGTTAATGCTATTGAATTAAGACCAAATAATATGGATGAAGAAAAACAATACCCATTATTAGTTAATATTTATGCAGGTCCAGGTTCACAAAAAGTTGATGCTAAATTACATATTAGTTTTGAAAACACTGTATCAGCAGAATTGAATGCAGTTATTCTTTATGTTGATCCAAGAGGTACAGCTGGTGAAGGATGGAAATATAGATCATGGGCAAGACGTAATATTGGATATTGGGAACCAAGAGATATTACAACATTTACAAAATTATGGATTGATTCAAGAACATATATTAATGAAGAAAGAACAGCTATTTGGGGTTGGTCATATGGTGGTTGGACTACATTAAAAACACTTGAATATGATGCAGGTAAAGTATTTAAATATGGTATGGCTGTTGCACCAGTTACAAATTGGTTAAATTATGATTCAATTTATACAGAGAGATATATGGATTTACCATTAGATAATGAAAAAGGTTATAAAGAATCAAGAATTTATAGATTAGAATCTTTTAAGAAAGTTAATAGATTTTTAGTTATGCATGGTACAGGGGATGATAATGTTCATATTCAAAATACTTATTCATTATTAGATATGTTTGATTTATCAAGTGTTCATAATTTTGATGTTCATATTTTCCCAGATTCTAATCATAATATTAATTATCATAATGCATATGCAAATGTTATGAATAAATTAATGGCATGGTTATCAAATGCATATTCAGGTAAATTTGATTCTTTAAGAAATTAGTTTAACTATCTTTCTATAAGGGACAATTTTTCAAAGTTTTTTTAAAAAGTCGATTGTTATTATAAATATTCTTGTTTTTTTGTATATCACTTTTCTTATGTTTTTTATGATTGAATACACTCTTATTAAGTTATCTATAATTGTAAGATAAATAAATAGTCAATAGTTCATATATTGATATTAGTTAAAAACACAACTTGCTTATTTACACTCATAAATCATTCATCACTCATTACGTTCTTCATGTCAAAATTAAATTAAGGAATTATAGGGTATGATTAAATAACAAAAATCTAATATTAATTTTGAGGTCTTGAATGATTCAAAGTACCACATTTATCACAAGTTCTTTTATTTAAATCACCATCAAATTCTAAAATTGCATCTTTAACTTGAGTACCTAAATCTGAACAATAGAAAGTTAAATTATAAACAATTTCTTTACAATTTGAACAATACCATCTAATTTGATCATTTGTACCTTGAGGTCTATCTTGTTCAACGACAATACCAATTGTATTAGCATATCTTACAGGATTATGAGGAACATTACCAGGTAATAAAAATGAATCACCTTCTTTAATTGTAATATCTTTAAATTCACCATCATCAACAACTCTTAAAGTCATATCACCTTTATACATATAGAACCATTCAGGAGTTTGATTGACATGATAATCAGTACGTTCATTTGGACCACCAACGATCTAAATGTTATTTGGAATTGTTAGTAACTATAGTTTCAAACCACCCACTTTTTTCGCTATTAATTATTACTCACCATTACAGTAAAACCACCTCTATGAAGACAGAAATTGTTGACAGGTGGTTGTAGAAGATGTTCGTTTTCTTTGATCCAGTTGTGGATATTTATAGGTTGACCTAGCATGATTTGATTGTATTATTATTGGAATTGAGGTAAGAAATTATAAATAAATTATGAATAAAGTGGAAATAATAGAAGCTATAAGAATTTTCGGAGAAGAAATTTTTATAAGGTGACAAATTAAAAAAAAAATGGTGGCAGATTTATTTCTGGTTTTTCGGGGTTTGGGTCACGTGAGTTTGGGATGAAATGAGGTCTATATGATTGGGTTTTCTATTACTTTACTGCTGTTTCTGTTTAATGTTTATCTGTATATGTAGTTATGATTTATGGATATTTGACAAATGCTGTAACCAGTAACAACTAACACGTAGTTATCCTGTTGTCTTCAGCCGTTCAGCGTCCATCACTTTTTTCCTTTCAATGTCAACTAAGGTGAAAAAGTTGGTCTTGACTCTTGGTAATGGATTTAAGGCTTTACTTATATTCAATAACCCACAATATTGTCGAGTTTTTCCTTGATTTAAGTTAATCCATCACTATTAAACTTTTAACACCGTCTCTTTCATATTTCAATTCTTCTAAAGTTTCCAAAGTTTCCAATAGAAAGTTCGTTTACTTTGATGGTTTGAAAAGTTGGAAAATAACGCCCTTAACTATGTATCATCATGCTCAATGCTCATTTATATGTAGATTATAATTGTTAAGCGAAAAAAGGAGAGATCAATAAAGCGATTATAAATTGATATGACTTGATGACTTGTATACTTGATAGCTGATCTGATTTTCTGCTTACAATTTATTCTTTGTAAAATGAGGTTCTAAAGAAATTGAATATAATCAATAATTCAATATTATAAAAAGGGTTCAAATATCACAGTGTTCAAATTTCAAATTAGATAAGTTTAATAACAAAGAGCAAATTAGACCATCAACAACGTCTCATCGTTAATATTATTATTTATTTAAAATTATTACCAAAAAGTTTAATTAATCTTGAAATTCAGAAATATTTGATTCTAGAATACACTTGAATTGTGAATTGTGAATTGTGGAAAACTTTTAAAATTCTTTCTTATTTGATATATGCAATAATGACGCTCATTAACATAAACTTTATGACGAAACAGATTTTTCAGTACAATTGTACCTCCAGCGGTGTTAGAACAATCAAAGAATAATATGTATAAATTAGCTGATAATTTTTAAATCAATTGAATAGAAATTCAATTATTTCTTCTTTCTTTCTATCTTCTTTCTCTGATTCTTATAGTTAATAGCTTTATATAAATCAATTCATCATCTACTATAAATCTATAAAGAATTGAAAGTCGGCATAAACCTAAAGTTTTCCTAGTTTTAATGGAAAATTTTAAATCATGATTAATACTGCTGAATAAATCTAGTGATATTTTGATATATGATCATTAATCCAACAGACAATTCTTGTTAGCGTAATCGTTCACTATTCAATTCAGCCTAAATAGAAGGAAGTTTGCAACTTGAAAGGTATTTATCAGCATATACACATTTCATCAACATATATATTTGAAGAAATGAAGAAAATGGATTGAAAGGATAGAGAAAAAAATCCTTCTTTATAAGATTTGTCTAATCTCGAACAACGTTTGATAGTTTCATAAAAGTAAATTAATTAATAATTATTAAACTTAAAACAGTAATACTTTTGATTGGAATTATACTTTCATTGTTTCTTTAATTAATTTCTGCAAAGTTTATATGTCAAATTCAAATTCCAACATAATATATTTTGAATTGATGTATCTTTCTAGCTTTCCAAGTTTTTCTTTAAGGAATTATTGATAGCTTTGATTGGATGGTTATTACTCGAATATTTAATCAACAATAAACATCATGATATTTTGAACTTTAGTCTAATTTGAAATTCAATTAATTGTATCTAAGAATGGAGATATTTGACCATAAACCACCAATCTAGTTGAAAAGTTTAAACCATCTAAACCAATAAACTATCTAGTTGATGGCAGTAAGACTAGAATAAACCATATATCCATAAATTAACCCATAAACCATTAAGTAAGTAATTTCTATTATTTTGTGTTGCAGCTTTAAAGAAGAGAGAAAAAAAATTTAGAGAAAAAAATTAAAATTAAAATATTTTAATCCATATAACATTAAACATTAAAAAGTATAATAAGGTACAATTCTAATAATTCTCTTTATTCATATTTCATAAATTCATAAATCTTCTTTAAGTTGATTTACTTCTTAGGTCCTTTGGAGTTTAAAAATTTAAGAAATTTAAAGATTTGGTTGTTTGAATAATTTATGACGTGGATTGATTTGGATCTGGACGTTGGAAAATTTTATTTCATCGTTTTTTCATTTCTGTAAAATATTCATTATAATTCATCTTTTATAAAATTAATAGTACCATAATCTATCCTTAATACATTTATTTAAATTTTGAATTTTGAACTTTATGGTTAATTTTGATTAATCTTTAAAAAAAATTTTAATCCAATTGTGGGAAACCTAAAAGGGAAAGGGGATAATACTTACTTCCTATTTGTCAAATAAATCAAATCAATTAGAATGAAAAACAACAAAATTAGTTAATTGATGATAAATCAAAGATCAAGAACAACTCCAATTAATTAAGTAGAAATTTGATCAACAAAAAAAGCCATTAATTTAAAATAATTGTGTTTATAAATTTGAAGCGCATATATTTGATCAAAGTTCAAAACTTCATGTTCTAGTTTCTTCAGTTTTTATATTTCAATATCTTAAAACTCTTTTTACTTTTCTTTCTTTACTTCCTTTGTCTATACTATTTGGTGGTTTATTAGTTTTCCAAAAAATCTGACTAGACATAAATCATTTGTTGTTTTCTTTGTTAGTAATGCAAGTTATATAAGTACCATCAAATCAATCATATCATTCAAACTGATGATTTCTTAAAAATAAAGTTAATTTCTTGTGGGCTTGAAGACTTGGAAAAGGTGTGTTAATTAATTTTATAAAAAATTTAGAGGTTTCTTCACATGATTTTATGAGTTGATGATTAACAAATACTTACTGTGATTCATCAATAGATTTTGTTTTGTCCCTTTGATATTCAATGGCAAACACTTCCCAAAAAGTAAACCACAAAGAATTCAGAATTGATGTAAAAGATAATGATAATGAGGTCTAAGTAAAGCAAAATGAACCCTACATATCACATTATTCAACACTCTCATCAACTTCAATATCTCAAATCTCAATTATCAATTTCTCAAACTGCAACCTTTAATAAGAAAAAATTTAAGGAATAATATTGAATAAATTTAAAATCTAGAAATTGACATTTTTTAAAAAAAATTAAAAAATTCTAAATTTAAGAAGAGAAAAAAAATTTTTAAAAAGATTAATTCATTTGTTTCTTTAATTTATTCATTGATTTGTTATTACTATTTGTTTCTTTAGTTGATTTGGTTTTAAAATGTGTGATTAATTTAATCTTCTGTTGCAATTTTGTTGCTTTTTTTTGTTTTTATTTTATGCTTATGCTTTTTATTTTTTGTTGTTATATTTATTTGTGGATTCTTTGATCATAATCATCAACATCTTAATTCAATTGAATTGAATCTCTAAAATATTGTTGTTGTTTGTTTTCTTTAAAGAAACATTTTTAATAGGTTAATGAAAATAATTAATTATAAAGAATCTTCTTCCTTTTCAAATTAAAAAAATTATAAATCATCAATCATCAATCCATTGTGAATTATGAATAATATCATCATCAATCAACATATAATTAAAGTTATATCAATCATACAAATATCACCTTTTTTTTCCTTTCAATGGCTAAATAACCTGACAAATCCTAATATTCAAAAAAATCAACAACAAAAAAACAACAATATTCCCTCCACCAACAGAATAACAACCATCTTTTACAACATTTATTGCAACTTCTATTAACCTGTTATATGTCAATTGAATTAATAGAGCCAAAACAACCATTAAAACATGGGTTAGACTAGAAAGTAAGAAAAATTTTTTTTTTTAGAAATTCTAATCCCAAATAAACTCTGACTGATCGCCTCAAAACAACAACAAGTGTTAATTTAAATTTATTAGAATTTTCCTTTTGATTATTTCAATTCTTTTTGATTAAATTCTTTCATTCCCAATTATTCAATTCAAAAGATATATTTTTGCATAAGATTCTTCTCATATTCCAATTATTGTTGCTTCATTATCGGATTATTATTATCAATAATTCGTAAAAGCTTTATGATCTTCATTCCTTTGTGTGTGTTTTTTTCCTGCTTTTGAGCTATATATATCACAAAGGAAAAAAAAATTTAATCCAAAAAAACCAACAAAAAAAGCAAGTTTCAAGTCTTTAATAAGTTTCCAAATGTCATTCTGATCATTACCATCATCATCATCATTGTCTTTATGATATATCCATTATTTTTAGAGTTGATTTCCAAAAAATAATTCCCTTTGTTATTGTTTTTTTTTTGCCCATAAAAAAAATCTTTATTGCCATCATCACCTTCAGCAGAGAAAAATTTCAATAAGTAACTATATCAATGAGTTATATCAAAAGAATCAGCAACATCAGAGGTATCTTTTAATACTATAATCATCATCACTTCCAATACAATGTTTTCAACTTATTGTCCAGAGAAAGAACCAATGTCGGTTGTCTAGAAATTTTCTCCTTCTGTTAAAAAAAACCAACAAAAAGCAGCTAAAGTATCAAGAGCATCATAATCATCATAATCACCATCTATACCATCTATGTGATTTAAACCAGCTCTTTATTATCAAATTTCATCAAGAATAGGAGCCTTTAATGTTTTTTGTTTTTAATTTTTTCTCCTATGTTAAAAACACCGGGAATAACAGGCAACAAACCTCAAAAAAACAATAAATAGAGAGCAACAGAAGCATCAATAGTATCATCTATGTTATTTATACCAACTCTTTGATCATCAAATTCCATCCAAGGTATAACAATTGATTTTTTTTATTTGGTGTAAATTTTTTTGTGTTAGGGCTAGCGTCAGGGCTTCAAGTTTTTAGCAGAATAAAGCAACAATATAATTAAAGAATCCTAGACAGTGTAAATCATTATTATTATTAAATGAGGTTCAGTTAAATTTCATCTTTTTTAGTTCAAAAGGTTTAAATTTCCATTTTTTCCAGTTTGTTAATTTTCATTAGGGCTGGTGTTAGGGCTTAAATCAACAAAATATACCAAAAAAATATCATTAATATCAACAATTCAACAAATTCAATAATAATAAAGTTTTTCAATTATATCAATTCAATAATCATATTCAATCATAAAGAATTTCACTTTTGAACCACAGATTTTAACTGTTCTAGTTATTTTTTTAAAGTTTTTCCTTCCTATTTCAAATTAGGGCTAATTTTAGGGCAAGGATTAGAATCAAAAAAATAACCAAACAATAAAATTTATTCATTGAAGAATCAAAATTTCATTAACATCAAATTTCAACCCCATTATTATATTACATTATATTATCAATTTCAAAATACCATCAATTTATCAACAATGTTTTTCTTATCATCAATCTTTATTTTTATTTAACCATTCTTGACTGATTAGGGCTTCTTAGGGCTGGCCAGAATTCAAAAAAAAATTATAAGACAACCAAAACAAAGAAATTAATTGTTAATTATTGAATCTAATATTCTTATTAAATGAAAATATTTAGTTAAAACTTTAGATTATTGGTGTCTTTTGGTTTAAAATTTAAATACCCTTGTCTTTTTAAATTCTTATTGTTTTAGTTTAACCCCCTTTTTTCTTAAATGCTGGTTTAGAGGATAGGGCATACATTAGGGCTTGTTTTTTTAAAAAATTAAATTTTAAATTTCATTGAATTAGAATTTGAAATTGGTGTTAATGATAATGATCGATATGAGTTATATTCAGTTGAACTGTTGAACCATTGAATAGTATTATAAGAAGAATTAATTGATTTTAAAGATTTTAGTTTTTTTTTGCTCAGATTTAGAGATGAATATTTTTTGACAGGTTTTTTTGGGTAGATGATGTCATAATTACTTATTTTGGAATGAAGATTTCAGATTCAAGATGATAGTTATTAATTGTTGATTGAATTGATGGGTTTAATGGTTTAATTATTGATATTATTGAATAGAATGCAGTTTTTAAAAAAAATTAACTATGTGGATTTTTGTGGGTATTATTGTTTTAATGAATGAATTATTGAAGTCAACAACTAAGGGTATTTGAAGATCTGATTATGATTCTTTATTGATCTTAAAGTATGTGGTTTTTGACAAAAGTTCTCTATTCTTTAATAGTTTAGGGTTAAAGATCTTTAATTTCTTTATGGTTGTTTTGAGAACTAGAAGCTGTTTAGGTCTTTTTTTTTTTCCTACAGTCTTTCGCAGTTGAAAGTTTTCAGGTGTAATTGATAGAATGGTTTGGTTGAAGAAGGTAATTGAATGAACTTGATGCTTAACTTGAATGATGAAGAATAATAAGAAGAAAGAAAGTAAATTTTGTTTTGAGTTTCCTAATTAAATTTTTTCTGCCTATTTCCAATTTCAAAAAAAGTTCGCTCTGTTTAAACTCAGCCTAGTTAAAATTTTGTTTAGGCTGATCTTTTTTTTTTTTGGTTTGAGCTGTCATATGTATCGTTGTGGGACTAATCACTTTTTGATGGTGCCTTGGTGCTACTGGTGATGTGTTGGTGTTTATATGGTGTGATGGTTATGAGATGGATAATTGAATTGTCAGACTTGAAGTGTTAAACTGCAATAAGCGTTATTAATTAACAGTTAAAACAAAATATTAAATTGATTTTAATAATGAAAATAATAGAGAACAATTTTTGAGAGATCTGTATTTTTAAAGGGTTTTGATCAAGATTAAGAATAGATTATTATTATATTTATTATTATTAAATATTATCTACAAATATTTGTTGCTTCAATTAATATTCAATGATTTTTCCAGTTTCTCAATTATTTACAATATTGGTTTTAATTTTAATTTAAGTGAATAGTGTTAACTGTTAAGTTGATGAAAATATTCGAGAAATATTTTAGACCCCCCGTTTAAATTTTAATTTTACTGCCTTCTAAATTTGTTTGTTTTGCTTAAAATTAATGAGTGTTCATGAGTTATGATTAAAAATGATTTACAAAATTTATTATAGAATAATTATTATTAATACATTAAATTAAAAATTAAAAAATTAAAGGGTTTTTGGTAAAAGAGTCATTTTAACTAAGAAAAGATCTTAGATCTAATATGGTTTTCATTTCAATCATTAAAAAAAACAAGAAAGGCTAAATGTCAAGAAGAATGTTCATCAGTTTGAATTGAATATAGACCATGAACTATATATGAAATACTTGTACCAATTTCAAGTCCATAATTTCTAACTTGATTATAATATTCTTCTTCATTTTGATTATAATTTTGTTGATTTATATTTTCATTATTATTAAAATTTATTATTGGTTCATGAAGAACTAAATTATCAAGATTTTTATTATTATTAAGAATACAAATATTTGGAATTAATTTTTTAATTTGTCTAATACAACTTAATGAACTTGTTTGTCTTTTAATCATTGAATTTGTGTTATTAGATTTTTTATTATTAAGATTAATATTACTTATTGTTGAAAATTTATTTGAAATATATTTCCATTTATGCCTTTCACCAGTTTTTAAAGCAATTCTTAAAACTGTTAAATGATCTTTATTTAAATTTTTAAAACTTAATTTATTGTTAATAAGGTTAATATTTCTATGATTTATTGAATGATTAAATCTTGATTTTACTAATCTATAACCTAATTGATCTTTAGTATTAGAAATTGAAGGTTTTCTTGTTGTTGAATTTGATGTTGACTCTGAATTACTTGAATATGGTTCATCAATATAATCATTATGAATATGATTAATTATATTTTGTTGTGAGAAATTTATTCTTATATTTGGGGAATGTGATATTAGTTTAATTGTATTGTTATTAGGAGGAATGATTTCATCTGTTGTTGTATTTGTTGTGTTGTTGTTTTCTAATTCATTTTGAATTTCAAGTTCTTCCTCCTTGTTAAGAGTATCAGTATTCATATTTTCATTTGAGATGTAAAATTATATTTGATGAATTTAATAGATTAAAAGATTGGAATTATAAATAAGAATATTAAAAAACAGATTAAAAGAAATAAAAGAAAGTAAAAAATTTAAATTTTGGTTGTTGATTTTTAAAATTTAAAAAATTGTTTATTCGATTTTTTTTGATTTTTTGATTTTGAATATTTTTAAAATACGAAATTTATATTATTTTTTTAGTGGTTTTTTCAATTAAATTTTATTTAAAGATTTGAAGTTGATTTTTTGAAGAGATTGAAGTGTTTATTGGTCTTTAGTTGTTGTGTTGGTGGTGGTTGTGTTTGTATTCAGAGATCTTAGACAGAAATCCACAACTTATATACTTGACTGACTTAAAAATGTCAATTCACCAATTTTACACACTACTAAAAATTATCATGCCGGTAACTTCACCCAGTATTAAATATTATCAACTTCAATCTAATTATCTTTTTAATATCATGAGTTCTTTTTTGTTCTTTGTATTAATCAATCTATCATCAGTTAATACTCTAGCTTTTTCCCTCTCTTGTCTCGAGATTACACCCAATTTTAACAAAATTAAAGAAACAAAAATATAATTAAACTAAGATCTAAGATCTAAAACATTTAACAAACGTAACAAATATTAACAATCCTGTTTTTTCACATTAATTATGTTACATTTTATTCTTTGATTATTAATTTTTTTTTTAATTTTATCATGATCACTTTAACACTTATGACCGCGTAGACCTTATATTAAACAATCAAATTCAAAGCTTAAAAACCATCTGATCAATATTCAATTTATACGATCTTAGGGGGGCAGTATTTCCCATTTGATCTCATTCAAGTAATCAAGTTTAAACTATTCTTGTTGGTAAAAACGGTCATTCACGGTATTAATTACTACTTTCTATATAAAACTTATGCAAAATCATCATTATTTCTCAAATTTTTTCTTTACTAAAGATATATTATTCTAAAATTATATTCATCTGTCATAATTTATCTATTACCTTTATATTTAAATTCAGTTTTTAGCAATATTAAGGAAATTTCTCCCCTTAAATTTTTTTTTCTTTGCTTTATAAAAAAAAAACTGATACATCATGAAATTTCAAACTTGAAAAGCTGCCAAATTAATTAAACAATAAATGAATTATCTGAGGATAACTAATTCATACAATATCAACCATTTACTAATCATGGCAAAACGTTACTACTATGCTGTCAAGCAAGGGAAAGTTCCAGGTGTTTATAACAATTGGGATGATTGTAAATCAAATGTTTTGGGTATTAAAGGTTCAATATATAAAAAATTTGATACAATAGATGAAGCTGAAAATTTTATTAAAGGTATTGATAATGGTTTAAAATCTAAAGTTATTGATAAAATTGAGAAAAAATCTATAGATAAAGTTGTTAAAACTACTACAAAATCATATTATGCTATAATATTTAATGATAATTCAAATAAAATTGTTTATGATTGGGAAACTTGTAAAAAATTAACTTCAGGTATTCAAGGTGTAACATTTAAGAAATTTAATAGTTTAGAACAAGCAACAGAATTTATAAATAATATAAAGAAAGATGATGAAATTCCAGATTTTGATCAACAAGAAATATTAAATTTATATCTTTCAAAATTTACAGAACAAGATTTAAAAAGACAACAAAATTTATCAATAACTGAAATTTATTGTGATGGTTCATATTTACAACAATCTAAATTAAATGATTTTAAACCATTAGCAGGATTTGGTATTTATTTTGGTGAAAATGATTTAAGAAATTTAAGTGAATCAATAAATATTAAAATTTTAAAAAATCATTCAAGTTATAATTCTGAAGTTTTAGCAATGAATAAATCATTTGAATTAATATTAATAGAAATTGAAAAATTCAAATCATGTCTAAATTCATCATCATCAATAACAACTCCAATTTTTTTAGAAAAATTTGAAATTTATTCAGATTCTGAAACTGTTATTAAATTATTAGAAAAATATTGTAAATTTTGGGATGATAAAAAATTTAAAGAAAAAGATATTGAAATTTTAATTAAAATGTTGGAAAATTTAAATTTAATTAAAAAATTTTATTTAAATTATTCAATATTATTTAATAATCATAAATTTAAATTAAATTGGGTTAAAGGTCATAAAGATTCAATTGGTAATATTATGGCTGATAAATTAGCAAAAGAAGGTGCTTTAAAATCATTAGATGATTATAATGATTAAAAATTTGGGTTAATTCATTTAATTAATTGGGTTTTATTTTTTGGGTAAAAGGAGTTTAATTTAGAGATATATATTTACTTTAAATGAATATTTGTTTTTTGATATTAAAAATTCCTATATATTTTCGTAATTATAATTAATCGTTCAATTGATCTACAACATACAAGAAACATACTATTATTATAATTTATTATAATGTTTAGTATTAATAAAAGCAAATAATTATTAGAATTAATTCAAATTAAAGATCAGTGTTAAACCAGAAAATAGACAAATATCAAACTTTTCTATCCAAACATCTCCTTTTGTAGACCAATTCTGAGATATAAAGAACTGACACCATCAAAAATTCAGGAGTAATAGTTGCCAATATTGGTCCTGATTTGTTACTCATACTAGAGTAATATTGATCCATTTTCTCTTCATCACCCAAAGCAATAACAAAAGGTGGTTTGGGAGTACGGTCTTTCCATAAGTTTCTAATTCTAAGGCATAACCCATCTTTGGAGCTTAACTTGATATAATTGAAAAGTCCATCTAAATCTGCATCACCCTTAATCTCATCAACAATGATTGGTTGTTTTCTTTTAGAAACTTCCTTTAAAATTGAAATGTCCACTGCTTTACAATTATTTATTCTGGGATTCGCCAAATTTCCAATGAAGACAGTTTCATTATTGTTTTGACTATTACAATGATACAAGCTCTTCTCTTCCTTTTTCACCATGTTCATATAAGAATTGTCTTTTGAATCCATGGAGTTTCCATAAATATTTTCCATTGATATTGGACTCTTATTGTTATAAATGGTATGAAGCAAAATAACTGAGGATCTCTTAAATGCAGCATCACTATTACTATACTTTACTAATTGAAAGTTTATATTGGAAAATTTTTCTTTAATTCTCTGTAGCGCTTCTTTACGCATAGGATAAGTATCCAAAACATTCAATTCATCTACCAAAATATTGACATTAAGAAAATCATTAGGAAATAATGTAAGTACTACTAATAAATGCCAAAACCTTTCAGGTTCTGTATATGTACTAATTGTCACTGTTAAATCTTTTCTAACTCTAGTACCTGATCTATGACAATCTTGAATGAATTTGGTTAGTGGTATTGACATGGTAACTATACTAGCAAAGTGAGTCATTAATAGTATGTCTAATGTTGCTTTAACACCACCATGTGTTGTATCAATAAGTGATAAACTCCTGGTACGAGTACATTCTGTGTTATAAATTGAGTTTAGACTTGGTTGAGAAACATACCTTGTAGCTATAACCGTTCCACAAGCAGCTGGTACTTTAAATAACTCAGGAATATAACTAGTAATGAAAACTATATCTGTTGTAGTTGTTTTCTTTTCATCAACAACTATTTTCTTGGGTGCAATAATGTTGCACTCAGGTTTACCGTTGATAGTTGGGTTTGAATAATGTCTACTATAACTCTTATAATTATGAACCAACGCTATTTGGATTTGATAGATTAGTTTGTGTAAATCAGTAGGAGTTAATTCAATTAATATAGATTCAATTTCTTTTTCAGTAATGTTCAAATATGGCATCTCCATTTTTGCAGATATAAATATTGATGGGTTTCAAAGTTATAATACACTTATTAATTAAATTAAATTGAATTATTGCGTATACTAGAAAGAGTCGATATATATATTTTTTTCTAGATTGAGAAGCTTGCTCTAAATCATTTTATAATAAAGTATTATTGATATAAGCACTAAATTAGAATATTAAAACAATATTGTGCTATGAATTCTCAACAGGCCCTTTAAATTTGATTTGGGACACTCTGGAATTAATTAAAAATTAGGGGTTTATAGTATTTAATTAATTAACTTAATAGTTTTCAAAAGAGCAAAATCCTACTCCTCATCCACAGTATTAATAAAAGTAAATAGTAGTCATGAGTAGTATTGATGGTACTTTTCTATGCAGGTCTTACTACTACGTTTAATTTAATGCTAGAAGATACAATAATTATTTAGCAAATTAATTATGTGGCTGTTGTTGAATTGGATTTAAAATAGATGATGATGATGAATTTGAAGGATAATTTGTAAATGAATTTGAATTAGAATTTGGTTTTAAAATTGATGTATCCCATAGAATTGATTGACGTTAGCTCTATATCTTATATCTAATATTCAATAGTGTCTTGATCACGTTTTAGCTAGTTGTAATAACAATTTACATTATTCTACGATAACTTACACTAAATGGATGATTTAATCAATATTTATTATAGTAATAGATGGACAGAGCATAGTAGATACTTATGATACTTTTTCAAGTTTTTTACAAAGCAACAAATTAATTTATGTTGAAAAAGATGATCTGTCATTAAAGAGAGTTTTTTGAGCTAAAGTTTTTTAGAGAGCTACAGTTTTTTTAGCTCTTTGCTGCCAAAATCAAATAAAAAAATCTACATAATTATTATAAACAAAGTCATGAATATATTGAATTTAAATTAAAAATTTTGTGTAAAATTTGCTTACAGTTTGATCATTATAATAATACGGCGTTACTGTCTTATTATTTTTCAGTGTTGGTTTTGTGACATTTAGTGATATATATTGGTTTTCTGTAATTTGTTTTTTTTTAAATTTTGTGTTTGTGTTTTTGTTTTTTGTGTTTTTTTTTTTTGTTTTTGTTTTTGTTTTTGTGCTTCATCTCAGCGGTTATTTTATTTTGCTATAAAAGAAACAATTTCCCTCTTTTTTTCTTGTTGATTTTCAATAACATTCATTATACACCATACAGCATTATTTTTGAATATGTCAGAATTCAATAAAACCAATGCAGAAGATCAATTTAAAGAGAAACTTTTAGAAGTCCTAACCAAAATTAGACAACATTTGGAAGACTCAAGTAAAGAAAGACACCAAAATGAAAATGTTGAAGGGCACAAGTCGAAAGCCTTACTACTGATCGAAGGTACAGTATTAACATTAATCATTTTAAAAATTATTTTCAGTATATTACTGTATTTTGGAGTAATTACTACAGTAAAAGAAAAACTTTTTGGTCCCCCAGCTGTTATTGTGGAAGTTAATGCTTTTCCAGATGCTAGAGGTGGTGCTACCAATCAAGTTGTTGATCATGGTTCAGTCAATCCAGGTGTTAGAGGTGGTGCTACCAATCAAGTTGTTAGAGGTGGTCTAGTTACTGATGATATAATTATTGCTTCAGTCAGATCAATAGGTAACAATTTTCAAACTACAGATGGTCTTTAGTTCTAATATGTTTTGATTCATTTATATGGTTTTTTTTTTTTGAAGAATTGTTTATTGTTTCATCTTATTTCATAATATATATATTTCTAAGAGTTGCCACACTCGTTTATTTATTTCATATTATTTTATTTTATTTTACTTATAAGTTATAAGAAACAGTAGATTCCTAAACCTAAAAAAAAAAATATCACGTGACTCAGTTTTTTTTTTTTTTATCAAAGTGAAATATCAAAATCAATTAGAATCATTTTAAAATAGAACAAAGAATATCACAACTAAATCTACAATAATGAATAATCATAATTCAATCAATCATATAAGAAATAACAATCATAATAATAAAGTCCAAAAACCTAAACATTTCAAAAACTATAAGAGTAAAAAGATTGATTTACATAATTTTGAAATTACAAAAGATACAAATTTTTATTTAATTTTATTATCAGATAAAAAGAATTATAAAATTGTTTATGATTATGAAATTTTTCAAGGTTTAATTACAAATATTAATGGATCAAGTTATAAAAAATTTAATAATTATGAAGAAATTTTAAATTTTATAAACAATGATATTATTAATAATAAAGAAGATGATGAATTTATTAAGATTGATGATAATGAGATTGAGAATAATGAAGAAATTTTAATGCAGAAATATCTGTACGTCGGTTCTTCAAATATTGTTGGAGCTTTGATATATACTCAATTTCAACAACAAGAGAAAATTTCGTCAATTTATTGTAAAGGATTATTTTTACAATCATCAGATAATCATAAAAATTGGAAAAAAAATTATCAAAGACCAAAATTAGCAGGTTATGGAATATATTTTGGTAAAGTAGATGCTAGATTAAATACAAATGGATTTATAGATATAAAAGGACAAAGTATTATTAAAGAAGAAGAATTTTCAATTTTTGATGCTGAAATAATTGCTTTAAAAGAGACAATTAAAATTATACTTTTTGAAATTTCAGAATTTAAAAGAATATTTAAATTACAAAATCAATTTAAAGTATTACCAAAATATGAAATTGATATTAATTCAATTCAATTATTTAATTTAATTAATAATCCATCAAAATTTGAAATTATTTGGGAAAATTTACAATATCAAAAGAGAGGAATTTTAATTTTTATTGAAATTTTTAAGAATTTAAAAATTATTGAAAAATTTTATTCAGATTTCCCAATATTATTTAATAATTTTAAATTTAAATTAAAATTAAGTAAAAATGGTGATGGAAATGATGAAAATAGAGATAATGTTAATAAATTAGCTAAAAATGGTTGTTTAAAAAATGTTGATCAAAAAAATTTTTAAAATTATGATGATGATGAATTTTAAAAGAATCTTGATGTGTGAATTGTTTTTTGTGATGAATTAATGTGTCTTTTAACAATTCTGGCTTACTTTTTGTTGTAGTCTTTTGAGAAATATTAGAAGTAATTTTTGAGAAGTTTTTCAATAGTTAACTTTTAAACAGAAATTTCAAAAATATAATATATAAAGAACAGATTAAACCCTCTATTCATTTTAAATAAACTAATTTAAAGAAAACTATACTATAAACCTACCATTAAAACCTAGTACAATTAAAAGACTTATAAAAGACAAGCAATGACAACAACTGATCAATTCGAAGATATCAATCTTGATGAATTTGAAACCTATACAGATGTAAACACAGACACATCATCAGATTTCAATGAAGATGTTAATACAGATACAGATAATACAACAGAGAATGAATCATTATTAGTTAATAATAATAATTCTGAAATTAGAAATTCATTTATTACTAGATCAAAGACATTACCAAATATGATTAAAAGAGTCTATACTGCGATTCCATTTCCAACTGTTGCTTTATCTTCATCAAATACTACTGCTACGGAAGAAGGTCATGAACAAGTTGGAAATGAATTAGATGATACTCATTTTTGTTGTGGAATTTTCTAAAGCTATTGAGCTTTAGCGGTTAAACTTGAGGATAAATTTGTATACAGAAGAAAATAAGTAAAAGTTTCATGTTTACTTTTAAAGATGAGTGTGTTGATTATACATAGAAGATATAATAGATTGAAAATATATGAATAGAATTGTAAATTGTTATCTATTATAGATAAAGAGTAGATAAGTAAGTACTTAAAAGAGTACACCTGAACACCTCGACGCGATTTGATTAAATTTAAATTTTCTAAAGCAAAGAGATGATACCAACATAACAAATAGATATAACTTTCAAGTTTAGTGTACATAGAGAAGTTGAATGAGATGAGTAATACAGAATTAGATATAGATAAGATAATTCAAGCAGAGAAACAATTATATTCAGAGATATTAAAAGAGGAGAGTAATCAAAGAAGTGGATTAATTGAATTAAATGAATGGAAAGAACAAGAATTAATAATTGAATTAAAGAATAGATTTAAAGAAGAGCAAAAAGTTTATTTAACTAAAGATGAATTAATTAAATTAATGGATTGGAAATTAAAGATTGGGAAATTTAGACCAACATTAAAGAAATTAATTAAAGAGAATGAATCCAAAATAATTAAAGAATTAACAATTGAAACATTTAATAAGATTAATGAATTTAAATTTAAATTTGATTTAAAAAATAATAAAGAATTATATTTAGAATTAATTAAGAAACAAATTAATAATTTAAATAAGTTGAGAGGAGTTGGACCTGCAACATCATCATTAATTTTGAATGTTTTATTTAAGATTACAGATAATAATTCAGAATATGCACCACCATTCTTTTCAGATGAAGCAGTTTATTATAGTTTTAAAGTTGATGATGGTATGGGAGAAGAAGATGATGGTAAGTATAAGTTGAAGTATAATATTAAAGAATATTTAAGGTATTTGAGTCTATTGTATGATCTATATGAAGGGAAAGAAACAGTTAATTTTGATGTATTGGAGAAGGGGTTATGGAGTCTTGAACTAAACAAGTTTTACCAAAAGAGTGTTGTTGAAGGTAAGAGAGAGAGAGGTGAAGCTGGTGATGCTGGTGAAGTCAAGAAGAGAAGGAAGAACTCGGGGAACTGAACACCTGAACACCACAACAATTTATATAGAGAAAAACGGAATTTTTAGGAAATTAAATTTAACTAATAAAAATTTTTTAGTGGGAATTTTTTAAAAACGAAAAAAAATCGGTAAAATCGACTTTTGAAAAAAAAAATGGGAAAAAATCGGATGATGAGAAATTTAAAATTTTAAAATTAGAAAAATTTGAAAAAAGACCCAAAAAAATTGGACAAATGCGCGGCTCTTTAATAAGCGATGATGGTGTTGAAGGAGGTGGAGTGTGTGAAGTACTTAGTAGGTAGTTGTTGGTGTTGGTGGTGGTGGTTGTAATGTTGTAATAGTAATACATAATACACTTATCTATTTCCAATAACAAAAAAAAAATCGGTGACATAATTTTTAGGCTATATGAAAAATAAAGTGGGATAAAGTAAGTGGAACATAGGCTATATGAATATTCTTTTAACTATTTAATTAATAAGGTTAGAAGCCGAGAATCGACGAGTACAATTTGTTGCTGTTGTTGATGATGGTTCATTGGTTAATAATGTGGAGTGATTAATAAGAATTCATGTTCTTAGATCTCTGGTTGGTTGTCTTGTCTTTAGTATCTTTCAAATGAACAAATCTCTCTTAAATAAAGGAATAATTTACACAATATTAAGAATATATTGAACTAAAGAGATGACCCATTAACCCAACATATCAACTACTTCAACCTAATAATTAACAAATTGAATTGATAAAATTCGCTGTGAACATCGGAGGAACCATCTTTAAGTAATGTAACTGGTACAATAGATTGGAAATTTTTGGGACATTTTCTATCGGTCTGAATTTTCAAGCGATTTTTTTTGAATATATATAGTAATAAAATAGTGCCTAATTTCTTCTATCAAATTGTTTGTCATTGCTGGTTATTTGAAATGTAGTTTTTAAGTCTTTTCACAGTAATCTTAATTTTTTTGTTTTTTTTGGTTTAGTGGGATGAATATCGAGTATTAATTCACTTCCACGGAACCTTTGCGAATTCAAGAACGATATATAGGTAAGGTAGTATAGATTTATAGAGTAGTACTACCTTACTCTCATTACTGTCATACTACTATTAAACTTTAAAGCAACGAACAAATCAATTTTGGGTTGAATCTGCGCTGAAATCTAAGAGAAATTGTCCCTAAATTTATTAAATGTACCCCAGAAATAGGAATTCAGTACTCCAGAATATCATTAAACTTCTTTATAGAGAATCGCTCTTAAGCTCTAGTGTAGTTTGTGTGGGTAAGTCAACGATATATAACACTTACACTACACACATCTACTACTACACCATCTAACCTTCATACCCCAACTCTTTATTCAAAATTAACTTAAAGATTCATCAACAAAATCAACAAAATTCATACAAAAAAAGCTGGAAAAATTTTTCCATAAAAAAAAGGGCGTCTTGTTGAATTTTTTGTCTTCTTTTTTCGGAAAAACTTTTGTCCAAAAAAAATTCTCCCAAAAATTTAAAAAAATAAAAAAAAAAAAAGCTGAAAAAAAATTTATAAAGAATTGATGATTTCCCCCTTAATTTTTTCTTACTTGATTTATCTGTTTTCTTGGTTTAATATTATATGTTTTAAATGAGTTTTTATTCTTTTTCATTATTAACATTTATAAATAAATCAAAATTCATTTTATCAAATTAATCTATTTCTTTGGATTTCATCCTTAAAAAATCTGTCATTAAAATTCGGTTAAAAGACCTTTTTAATCTTTTGACTATATAACCTTATTAAAAGAATATTCATTTAAATTTCCATATTTCTCATATTTCATCTTTATACATTTCATCTTTATACATTTCATACACTTCATAAACATCATAAACTTCATATAAAAAAAAAATGACTACTCTAGTATCAGATCATCAACAATCAAATCCAATTCAAACTTCTCCAAAGACTGAACAAACTATAAAGAAAAGAGTAAGAACTGGTTGTCTTAATTGTAGAAGAAAACATAAAAAATGTGATGAAACAAAACCAATTTGTAAAGCTTGTGTTAATAAAGATGAAGTTTGTGAATGGCCTGTACCAAAATTATCAAGTATAAATACAAGAAAAATTTCAAATCCTACAATAACTGTTAAAAAAGAGAATAAAAGAGATTTAAATCAATTATTATCATTAGATTCAAATAAAGATATTAAAATTTTTTCAAAACCAATTATAAATTCTTCAAATATTCATCAAATTAAAAAATCTAAAACTTCTTCATCATCATCATCATCATCAACTACATCAAATTCAAATTTTACTCCTCCACCTCCTTCAAATGATAACAGTTATATAAATAAATTACATCAATTACCAACAATACCTTCTTATTCATATCAACAAAATCAACCTTCAACAAATACAAATCATAGAGATAGTATAACTCAATTAAGTTATATGTCAATACCTTCAAATAATAGACGTCATTCATCAGATCTTATGTCTTATTCATTAAATGCAAATTCAAATAATAATAATACATCAATTTTAAAACCAAATTTTAATTCAAATTCATTTACAAATCCTTCAAATTCTTCATCATCATCTATTTTAAATCCAATTCAACAACAAAATTTATTAGCTCCAATAAATTCAACAAAGACTAATTCACCACCTCTTCAATTCTCAAATTTAACTGCTTTAAATACAGCTGTAAATGTTGAATTACAACAAAGAAGAGCTTCAATGATTTCTTCAAATGGTTATAAATCAGATTCTGAATCTTCTTCAATTTCTCCATCACAAAATAACAATATTAAACCAATTTTATTAAATCAAAATTTTAATTCAAAAACTGATTTATTACAATCTTTTAATAATGAATTAAAAAATTTTACAAATGAATTTATTGATTATTTAATAATAATTTTAAATAATGTTAAGAATAATTCTAATGACAACTCTAATGACAATCAAACTTCTAATGACAACAACAATAACAATATCAAAATTAAAAATTCAACTTCAACTTCTTCATCACCAATAATACCTTCTTTAAATGAAGAAATCCCAATAATTTCAAAACAAGAAGAATATTCATTCATAAATTCATTTCTTGATCATTTCCCATCATTTTTCCCAACTTTTAAATCAAAATTATTTAATCAATATGATTCATCATCAGAAAATAAATTATTAAATTGTTTAAAATATTCAATATTATGTCTTGGTTCAATTTATTCATCTTCAGATATTAATGTTACTTTAAAACTTTATTCAATTTCAATTAATTATTTTAAAAAATTCTCAATAAAAGATTTAAAAGAAGAAGATTTTATTAATATTATTCAATTTTCAATTTTAATTTCATTAATTCTTTGTTTTATAAATCCAAGTTCAAATCAATTAAGATTAATAATTAATTCAATTTGTGAAATTTTTAAATTAACAATTTTAAAAAATGATTTAAAAAATTTAATAATTTCTGAAATTTTTTTATTTTTATCATTATTAGATATTAATATTATAAAATCTTTAGAAGATGAAATACCAATTTTAATTAATGAAATAAATTCAATTCATTGTGATAATAAATATCTTTCTTTAATGATTCAAACAATGGAATTAATTAATAGAGATCATTTTAATGATGAAGATTGGATCAAAATTTATAATCAATTAACAGATTTAAATAATAATGTTGAAATTAAACCAATTTTAGAATTAAATTCAAATTTAGATATAAATAATAATAATGGTTTATTATTTCCAAAAAATTTATTTCAATCAAATTATTCAACATTAAATTTTCAAATTATTAATTTATCTTACCTTATTTTAATTCAATCAAAACCAAGAAGTATTAAAAAATTTAAAACAAAACCTTCAATATTTCATGCAAAACAAATTTTATCTGTTAATAATTTAGATCAAATTAATAAAGATTCAATTTTTAATACTCAATTCATATATATAGCTGGTCTATTATTAACTCATAAAGATGAACATAGAGCTATTAAATCAATCTTAAATCAATTGAAATTAAAAACTTGTTGGGAAACTTGTGAAAAGAGTAATGCTTTAATGAATTATTGGGATGGTAATATATAATTGTTTTTTTACATAATGATTCAAAAAGTTAATGACAATTCACATATCAAAAGTTAGTTAAATTTTTTTTTGCAAATGTTATATTATAAAATATTCTAATTCTTCTGTAGTTAAATATCACTTGATTGAATTTCATCCCAAAGTTTTAATAATGAACTTTCAAATCTTTCATTAACAAAATGACTAAATTTAATAGCTTGATTACACCATTTATTTCCTAATAATCGATCTCCATCATTAAACATTCTACTAATCCCATTATTCCAACATGTTGTTGATATCCATTCAATTTCATGAGCTGGAAATTTATTGTCCTCCTATTTATAAAAAATGTTAGTATTTAATTACCATATTAGAGCTTGTTAAAGGTATTCCTTTTAAATAATTAACCACAATAGCAACAACGATTAAATTAAAGTAAATAATTTCCGCTTAATAACAATACCTGTGTCACTCAGACGCCTATCACCATTCACCAGATAGTATTTTGAAATTTCAATTTTAGCTCCGTGATACAATTTGTCCCAAAAAAAAAATCCACGAATCACCCAAGAGTTATATATCCAACCAAAAAAAAAATGGGACAAAGGGCAGGAAACTTATTAGTAGATTAACCATTAACCATTTCCATACCGGCTTTCAATCAAATCAAATCACAACTTAGGTAATTATTCTTATGAATATTTTTTGGTTGTGGTTCATCATGAAAAATTATCCTGATTATTTTTTAAAAAAAAATCAAAAAAGGAAACCCAACAAGTATTATAACCATTCATAATTATAAGAAAATTTTTTAAAAAAATACATACCTCTTGGTTACTAATTCTTGAATATGTTTGATTTAATATCTTTAAACAACTCTCTTCAGTATAATTAATAGAAGTACTAGAAATTTCTTCATTGTTACTATGATTTAATTGATTATTACTATATTTTAATAACAATCTGATCCATCTTGATAAAGTTATTGATGATATACTTGAATTACCAATATTTCTTTCTAAAACTTTATAAATTATTGATGATTTAAATTCAATACTTGCCTTTGATTCATTATTAATTATCATATTGATTATAACCATATCAAATTCAGGTGTTTTAAATTTATTTGATTCTTTTAAAATCACTTCAATTGAACTCCAATTTTCAAGTCTTAATTCTGATTCAAATTGAAATATCATACAATCAATTAATGATTGTTCCCATTCTTTCTTGTATCTTTCAAATTCAACTTTATATTCATTAATTGAGATTAATTCTTCAATATTAATTCTAAGTGATAAAGATTTTTCTTTAATTTCTTTATAAACTAATAATTGATCATGATTTTTATTCATTGATTCTTTATCTTTACTAAGACACATTAAATCCATTAATACAGCTTTGAAATTCCAAAGTTTTAATTCAAGATATTTATCAAGACTAATATCTTCAGCTATTAATCTGATGAAATTTGTTGAAATTTCTGCAAAACTAGCGCCTTGTCTATATTCTTGATTTAATAAAAATGATCTACCAATATTAAAAGATTGTGATGAAAACCATTCTAATTCATTTGAATTAAAACTATAAGATTTAATATTTTTAGAACCTTTTGCAAATTCTAATCCCTTTTCAAATAACATTATTAAAGTATCAATATAATTTTCTTTCCAATCATTTTTAGCAAGAATTAATTGAATAACTGCTCTTAAAGTTATAGGAATTGAAACTTTAGAACCCATATCATCTTTCAACCTTTCAAATAATTGTAGCATTACTTGAATTGCAACATTTGAATTAGATTCAGAATATTCAATAGCACAAATTGATAATAATGGAACTAAATTATCATTATTTTTATGAACAACAATTTTTTTTAAAAAAGTTAAAGTCATTGTTTCATCATTCCTTAAAGAATAAGCTTTAAACATATTATATTCAGAAATTAAAGAATCTTTTTCAATGTCATTCATTTCTTGATAAATTTGAATTGCTTCATCTTGTTTCCCAATTTTAATTAAACTTGTTTGTAAAGCTCTTTGAATCTTAGCTTTATCCATTTCATTTACTTGTAATAATCTATGTAATGAAAGTTGAAACCAACCAACAGAATCATCAAATTTAAAACTCTTTGTTTCAATTTTAGCTTTATTCCAAAGAATAGTTACACATGATGAAGAACATTTTCTTGAAATTGCTTTGGTGAATAATCTTTCAGACATTTCAAAAAATTCAAAAAGTTGTTTTTGTCTATGATCACAAATTGTTCCATCTTCTTTGGTATAAGAATTTACTATTGCTGTTAATAACATTTCTAAATAATTATGATCTTCTTCAGGGTTTAATTTATTTGAAAATAAAAATTCATAACATTTTCTAGCAGATGATTGATTCTTAGTTGCAAAATCATTTATAATGGCAAGAATTGTTTTAAAACTTTCTTTATCTTTACTAATATTTGATGACATTATCATTCTCATTATTACATCTTCAAAATCAGATGGTTTTACCTCACCTTCTTTAATATTTAAAAGTTTAATACCAAGTTTAAAAGGTTCAATTGATTTGGGGAATAAAACTTCTAATTTTTGAATAAAACCTTCAGCTAATTCAACATTTTCCTTTGTACAATCATCAATACAACAACGGATCAATAAAGAATAAGTATTAATTTGAATATTTTCTTGATAAATGTTATCCATATAACTTATTGATTTCATCAAAAAATAAATTGAATCCTTATAATTTTTAATTTCAAATAAATGAACACAAGAATTATAAATAATTCTACAAATTTCAATAATTGAATCATTATCCAACATTTCTAAATTTTGTGATATTTGAGATCTTTCTTCATAAAACTTTGCCATTTGAATATCATTTACTTGTAATGATAATTGCATCTTAAGTATAAATATTTCAACTTTTAATTTTTCAAATTTCTTTATTGTTGAATTATCAATATCATTTGACTTTGGTGAATTTAAAATTATTGATTCTAAATTTTTAAAAGATTTATCTAGATATTCTTGAACTTTATCACCTAAATTCAAATCTTTTTGATCAACACAATTGCATAAAGTTTTATAAAAACAAGTCAAAAGTCTGAATTTATTTGTCAAACTTGATTTAAGTGTATCATGAATGGAGAATAAAAGACTTGTGAATAATTTACAAGTTGTTAATAACTTTTTGGTATCATCATCTTCATCATCTATTATCTTTGCTGAGATTGATATTGAATTCCATAAATCTATACCTGAATTTTCTAATTTGTTTAAAGATTCATCATCTAGATCTAAGGGGCTATCTTTAAAAAGACGTTCATATCGTTCAGTTAATGGTAATACAGAGCTGACCTTTGTTCTGATATTTGATTTCTTGATATCCTGTGTGCTTTTCAATACAGTGGTAATTGAATCTGCAGCTTCTATTATTGTGTGTTGTTTTATTGTTGTTAGTGGCAAATTCCATTTTGTAATTTAGGCTAGTGGCAAAATGTCAAAAAAAAATTAGGGTTAATTGTCCCGATTTGTGGTATGAAGAAGTTACCTATTATTTGGTTCAATGTGATCTTGAAACTATTAGAGGACATGTCTTATCTTTGAAGAATCTTTGAAGACTTGTTTAAATATCTAGAAATAGTTTGTTTACAGAATATATTTTAAAAACAAAATTTGATTATTTTTAATTTTTTTCTAACCGCCAAATTTTATAATTTTTTATAGAAAACAAAATATAAAAAAAAAAATGTTTATTTACAGAAATTTTAATTCAAATACATTATTTTTGTTCTTCAGTTGGTTCAACAGGTTCAGTTTCGATTTCATAGTCACCGTTATCTTTCTTCTTGATGATTTTTTGTTCAAGAAGAGATTGGAACATATCTTGAGGAATCCAACCATTGGTGATGGCAAATGGAACAGTTGATAATTTGTTCAAGTAAGATTCGTACATCTTGGTGAATCTGTTGTATTCTTCTTCGTTGAACTCTAATGGGAAGGTTTCATCTAAGACTAACTTGTTACCAAAACAGATGTCCCATTTGAATCTTAAATCATTTAATTCCATTTCAATAACGACAAATTCATCCTTGTTTCTCTTTTCTAAAGCCCACATATATGGTCTAGTTAAAGATTTAAATAATGGAGCTGGAATAGTATTGAATTGTTCAGATAATGTCTTGTTGTAACCAAGTTCCCATAAGAAATCATTTCTAGTTCTTAAAACGGCAAAATCATAGTAATACTTTTCACTTTCAGAAAGTTTGTCATAATATTCTTTGTCCATATCAGATTCAAAGATTTTAACACCATCATTATAAGCAACAAATCTTGGTGTAATTTGGAAAACAAATGGTTTAATAGTAGCACCTTCAAAATCTAATAAATATGGAGTAGTTTCACCACCTTCAGCTTCAGCTTCTTTTAAAATGACATTCATTGGATCTAAATCAGTATGAGCTAATCTTGGTTTGAAATATTCATCAACATTCTTAATAGTTTCAGCTGAAACATTCATTAATTTTGGAGCAATTTGTTTTAAATGAGAGTAAACACTGATTTGATCTTTAACATCTTGAGTCTTTTCAGATTTTAAGTTTAAAGCTTCAATTTCAACATCAGCAATAGATTCAATTAATTTTAATGGTTGTGATTTATCCCAAGGCCCAGTGAATTTTTCTAAAGTTTCAGGTTTAAAATCTTGTTTGTTTCTAGCAAATACACGT
This sequence comes from Ruyongia namnaoensis, assembly GCA_030563805.1. Taxonomy (NCBI): domain Eukaryota; kingdom Fungi; phylum Ascomycota; class Saccharomycetes; order Phaffomycetales; family Wickerhamomycetaceae; genus Ruyongia; species Ruyongia namnaoensis. The sequence continues at coordinate 27,192 of JAJMKA010000048.1, forward strand.
TCAGTTGATGGGCCAATAGTCCATCTGTTCTTTAAATATTCATTAGTTTCACCTTCGTATGGTAAATCTTCTGAATGATAATCTTTCTTAAAGTATAATGAACCAAATTTGTTAAATTCAATAGAAGCTAAACCTCTTTGGAAGTTTAATAATGGTTCTAAAGTCTTGTTAATAACATCTTTATTGTCTTCTTGAGAAATTGGGACCATTGGATTCCATGTCTTCATTAATGTATCACCTTTAATATATTCTTGTAAAACGAATGGAGAGCCAAGTGGATTTAATTCATCAGCAGCATAAGCATAAACTTTTGGAGCATTAACCTTATCTTTCAATTTTAATTGAATAAAATCTAAAGTAGCAACTTCACTTTCAACTTTTCTCTTAATTGAATATTTAGATTCTAATAAAGGATATGGAATTTTTAAAATAAATGTAGAATTAGTGTTTAAATCAACTTTATAAATTCTATGATGTTTACCTTCATGTAAACTACTTAATTGTGTGATATTTAATGATTCATTTGGATTTAAAGAACCTAAAGTAGAAACGTCAATGTTATTGGATAATGATGTGAAACCTTCATCATATTGTAACGGAGCCTTAATTTCTTCAACATTTGAAGATTTGGCATTTTCAATTGATTCTTTGTGTAAGTTTGATAAAATTGATTGTAAACCTAATAAACTGAATTTGGTATATCTCTTTTCCTTTTCAATTTTATCATTGGTTAACCATGTACCCCAGGAGTATTTGAAAATACTATCTCTTGATGGATCATTTTCATCTTCCAACTTTGTGAATACTGGTTTTGGAGCTTCAGTTGATGCAAATCTTTTTGAGAAAGAAACAACATTAGATTTTAACAAATCTTTTGAAACATTCTTTCCTAGAAGAACAGAAATGCTTCCTGATTTAAACATTATCTACTTTGCTAAGAAATATAATCACTCTTCAATAGATTAAAAGTTATTTAAACTGGTGAAAAAAAAAATATTCAAATGGACAACAATAACTTTAAATGGTTCGTGCAACATTTCGTGGGTCAATTCGAACCTCATCGGTAGCATTTTAAAAACAAAATAATTAAACTATAAATTCAAATTTAAACATTTAAACATTCTTTTTATATAAAAGATTAAAACCGTCACCTTTCCTAATACACACAAATATTGTCATAAAATAAGATCATTCCCTTAGTGTTTATTTTTTTTCTCGTTCAAGTCCTTTAAGTTTCCTCCAATTTAAGAGCTTCTCTTTAAAAACTCTTTGTAGTCAGGGTTGACATCTTCATCACCATTCATAGTACTGTTGAAAGTTTGATCATTGGATTCTTCATGATCACCTTCATGTTCATTCTCGCTTTGATTATGGTGATTTATTTCTAAACTGCTTTCACTGCCAACATGATTACTATATAATGGAATCAAGGAAGTAGCACTTCTTATGGAGGCAACACTTATAAATTCTTCATCTTGGTAATCTAAATCTTTTGAAGATGAAACCATTGAATAGTTGTCATTGTTCATGTGATGTGTATTACTGGCTTCATGATCACTTGAAATTGATATTGAAGGATGTTCAAGTTGTTCTAAACTTGTTTGATCAAGAGCAGCTGTTTCACCAGCAATATTGGTAGGTAATCCACCAGTGTTTCTTGTATTGTACATCATATTAATTAAATTCAAAGGATATTTTGGAATACCATGCTTCTTGATTCTTTTGCCTTCAACACCATCCTTTGTAGCAGTAGTTGAGAGGGCAGATGTCATTGATGACCTTGAAAGGGGTCTGGAAATTGGCGTACTTAAAAGATTAAAGCTACCTTCTGTGTCAAAATCCTGACGATTGACACTATGTTGATGATCGGTACTTGAATGTGTTGTACCAGTGGCACTAGTAGCCATACTTTTGGTTGATGAAGCGTCCATTGCTACTATAATTGCTGTGTTGTTAACTTTACACTAATAAAATTTTAAAGAAGAAGGTTTTGAGAATTTTATTTGTTTTTATGGGAAAAAAGAAGCAATCAAAAAAATCAACAACTCATATAAAATTAACAAACTTAACAACAAAAATTTAATCAGTAAAAAGTAGTAAAGGATATTGAATAATGATTGATTTAGACTCTTTACCAAAAGTATGTGGAGCTCTCTATATAGAAAGATTATACACAATAACACTACATTCAGATAGCAGATCAGAACGTGAACAAGCAGCTTTAAAGGCGTTGACACATTTGGATTCCAAAGGTCAATACTCATCTTATGTTACTCATTTCCTTTCTATAATTAACAAACAAGAAAATAGAACAAATGAAGAATCAATTGAATTAGAAAATCCTTCATATGAATATTTTTTGAGTCCTAATTGGTTAAACAGTTTACTACAAAGAAAAAACTCAATCTCCCATGAATTATTAAATAGAAATTTATTTCAAGAATCAGACTTCCAAAAGATTAAGAAGAAGTTCAATTACTTTTGTTATAATAAACAATATCCAGAAGCTCAAAGTGCTTTAACTGCTAATGAATTGATAACGATAAAAAATGATGATGATCAAAATTCAGATGGGAAACAAGCATCATCATGTATATTCCAAATAGTGGAACTTCAATGTCATATATCATTATTAACTAATGATTTTAATGTTATTTTTAATCAAGAGAAGAAAATAGATTCATTTCTTATGACTTCACAATCTAATGAGATATACTATAACAGATTGAGTAAATCAGAAATCAAAGCATTTTGGAGAATTAAAGCATTAATTGTATTTGTTTATTTTATGAACAAACAATATGATCAAGTAGTTTCAAAAGTTAATGAACTAACAACAAGTTATCCTATCAGTGTTTATGGTTCAGATGAAGAACCAATTTCATTTATCTCAGTCTTGAAAACACTAAACAAAGATGATTATAATTTATCTGTTATTACAAGAGAAGAATTTCTTTTATCATATGTTTTGTCAATATTATTAGATCAACCATCCAAAAATTTACCATTGATTTTAAAAGATTTAAATTTCAATATTGTTTTAAATTCATGTTGCTCTTCAGATTCATTATTCTTATCACCAAAGAAAGTTGATGATATTTTCCTCTCTATGAATAATTCAAACTTCAAACTATTCTTCAACATAATAGAAAAGGAACTTGGTCCAGATTTATCACAAAGTTATTTATTCTTAAAAACATGGCCTAGTATCAAGAGAAGTTTAAGAAATATATCATACCAACTATACTTAGATTCACTAATCAAGATTGAAATTGATTACCTTTACAATAAGATTGGTATTACGGATATAACGAAGGAAGTCTTTATTAATGAAATTCAAGTATATATCAGAACAGAAAAGCTGAAATTTACTTTAAAGACTGTAAATGATCAAAAATTGATTATTTTTACTGATGATAAAGGTTTTAGTGACTCTATTGATCTTGATAATACTAAAAAACTTATGGAATTATTACAAAAAGCTACAGAATCTGCTGATCAAGTTGAAACTGCATTAAGAGCACAGTTAGATAGATCAAAGTCTATATTCAGGGCATAAGCATTGTATATATTTACAGTTATTTGTTATTCGTCAATGCATGATTAAATTATTAAATTAAATATTACTTTTGGGTTTTCATTATAATTTTAAAATAAACTTGGTTTTACAACCTCTTCTGGATTTTTACTTATTAATCCTTTGTTTGCAATTCTTTCTATATCATCGACTTCTTTAACAGCTTCGATGGTTAAATTGGTGTAATCTGACTTGCCAATGGCGATATTGTCTTCAATTCTAATACCAATACCTCTAAAAGATTTTGGATAACTTTGATCGTCTGTTGGAACATAAACACCAGGTTCAATAGTAATAACTTGGCCTGCTTTTAATTTATGACCTCTTGGATATGAAGGAATATCATGTAAATCGACACCTAAATTATGACCTAAATAATGAGGATAGATTCTATGAACTTCATAATCTTTTAAACCATTGAAACCACAATTTCTTAATTCTTGAGCCATTAACTTAACACTTAATTGGTGTAATTCATGAAGACTTAAATTATTGATTTCCATACATTTTGAAATACATTCTTTTTGAACATTTAATACAGCTTGATATAATTCACGTTGAGGTTTAGTAAATGTACCATTTATAGGCCAAGTTCTTGATATATCTGAACAATAACCACCTAAACTACCAGCAGCATCAACCAATACCATATCATTTTCATAGAATAAATCATCATTTCTTGTATAATGTATTATTAAAGCATTTGGACCTCCAGCAACAACAGGTATATATGATGATTTATCACAACCACCAGAAATAAATCTATATTCTAAAAATGCCTTTAAAGCCTTTTCTGATTGAAATCTTGGTTGATGAGAGATGGCATCATTATAAGCTCTACCTGAGATTTGACCAGCAATTCTTAAATTTTTGATTTCTGCTTGTGATTTAATAGCTCTCATTTCTTGAATTTTACCAGTTAATTGAGTAATGTTTTTACCAGTTGCTTCCTTTTCTAATAAAGATTGAATTGTTGTTATATTTTTATTCTTTTCTGATGTATTATTGAAGAAAGATGAAAATACTTGGGATGATGATGGACTTGAAGAATTCAAGGTCTTTGGTAAATCAATATAGATATATTCATTACGTGCAATCAATTTTTTCAAGTATGAAGATAAATTAGTAATACTTGTTGCTTCGTCTGCATTGAAAACATCTATTGTTCCTTGGACACCAGTTCTTAGACCTTCCCATTGTTCAACACTTGGATCTCTATCAGGAACAATCATATGTAGAATCATATCATCTGGATTTTCAGTAGGTTTCTCGATAATTGCAACAGAATCAGGTTCATTCCAACCAGTTAAATAGAAAAGATCAGTATTTTGTTGAAAGTCATAAAAGACTGAACCAGAAGCAAATTTAACTTGATTACCTATTAGAACAGCTATAGACTTTGTTGGAATTCTTGAAGCTAGTTTGAGTCTTCTTTCATAATATTCAAGTGCACTGATTCCAAATGTCAAGTCACCAGGTTCAATAAAGAAAGGTCTTGTTTCGTACAATGGTTGACCTGATGAAAATGGGGAAACTGGACGTTTAGTTGAATATGTTTTGCATTGTTGTAGTTGAGCACTTGTTGTTTTTGCTAATGATCTGGTTACACTATGGGAAACACTCTTTCTCAGTATAGAAACTGGTTTGATAGATTGACGTAACATGGTCTCTGCTCTGTATCTCAATAGTAAACAGTTATTAAACGTTTTACAACCTTCTGTTGATGAACTGAAGAAAGATCGAAAGACAAAAAAAATCGGAGTTTATCACGTGATAATTTTTTTTTATAGGAAAAATTTCAAATAAATCTCAGCGGTTAATTTTTATAAAATTTAAGGGGGTTTTGCCACTCAGATACTTTCCATTCACTCTTATTTAATCTGTAAACCAGTTAAGATGTCTACCTATCAAGAACAAAGACAGAAAACTGACACAACAACATCTAACACCACTTCTACAAAAGTAACATGCCAACAAAGTCAAAAGTTGATACAAACTATGTTAACCATGTCTTTTGGTTGTATTTCTTTCCTTAGAGGTCTTTTTCCAGATGATAATTTCATTGATCAAAGATTTGTTCCTAATAAGTTTGAGAAGGACTATGATCCTAAAGCTGATAAGAGTGATACTTTGAGAGTCAAGACTTTGGTTAGAGGCAAATCACAACAAGTTGACCTTTTCTTAGATTGGATAGATAAAGGTGCTTTAGATGCAATTAAAAAGGGATATTTGAACTCCTTAAGCTTTTCAATATTTTTAGATGAGTCTAATCCAAATGATTTAACAGAAGTCTATACCTTCTTTTTTACCTATAAAGATCATGATGTTCAAATTACTTTAAACAATGATAAAGAGAATTTTGAAACCTATTCTCTTTTAGATTCAAGAAAAATGTTACAACAGCTAATGAGACGTTTCATTATTATAACTCAATCTTTAGATCCTCTACCAAAGAAAAAGTTTATGTCAATGCGTTTACTCTTTAATGATTATTGTCCTAAAGATTATCAACCTTCACTTTTCAAAGATGCAACAAATTCCCCATCAGCTACTATAAAAGTTTCAAATCCAAATAATAGAACAAAATCTGGAAATAAAGCTGTCAGATCTTTTGGTGATAAAGATAGATTTAATGCAGGAACAGTATTGACTGAGTTTCATTCTGTTAATTTAAACGTTATCTCAGCAGTTCCTTCAAATACAGAAACTGAAAAGGGAAATTCAGTCGTTGATTTTATTGAAATTGATCCATTTGAGATCCCAGAAAATTATAAATCTCCAATATTAGCAAATCAACCTGTAAGAGTTATGACAAAACCAACAAAGAAATTGTTAAGTAAACCTGCTGAAACTCAAGTTTTACCTAGTCAAACTACTAGAATGTTGAGATCATATTTAAAAAGTTCACAAGATTCGTTAATTGTACCTACCCAAATTATCCAAAAAATCAGCTGTGAATGCAAAGGTAATAATGAAATTAAAGGTTCTGATTTGATTCAATGTAAGAGTTGTAATGGATTTGTTCATTCTTATTGTTATAATGATACACATTCTAGCATCGTCAGTTGTTTAACATGCAGATCAAAAATTTTAAGAACTAGTTTATCTTGTGAACTTTCAAACTTATTAAATCTAAGAAAGTTTTATAGGGTTTGTGAACAATTTAGTAACAACAATTTTCCCAAATCAACTACAGAAGTTTCAGAAAAATTATTTGGTTCTTATACAATCAATAATTTTAAAGATTCAATTCAAGTTATTCAATTATGTTTTAAATTTGGAATTTTCCAAAAATCAGAGACTTTAAAAGTTTATCATCCAGAACTTTCTTTTGATAAAATTGGCTCAATTAAAAGAGAAATTATTGTGGATCAGAACTGTTTGGTAAATGGCACAAATTTTAAACCTGGAAATGGGATTTCTTTCATATATCTACCAGATGTTTTAAAACTACATGGTGTTAATGTTAAAAATAATAGGTTAACAAAGATCAAGGAAAATTTTGAAAGACTTCTATTTGAAAAAACATTTAACAAGGGTTTAGCAATTGATGATGAGCTTGATCAATTCAAATATGATATAAATGATGTACTTCAATCACATAGTGTACAAGACAGAAGTTCACAAGAAGAAATAATTGATGAAATAATTGATGATTCTCAACAAACTCTAAAATTTTCTAATCTCCAAATCAAAAGTTCACAAGAATACCCAAATACCATTTCTTCTAATATATTTCCAACACCTTCTCAAACAACTATAGAAAGTAATCAAAAAAGAAAAAGAGGTGATAGCTTTAAAGCGTCTGATTCAATACCTTTTAGACAACCTCAATTTGGAACAAGTCAACCTATTATTACAAATCAAAGACAATATAAGAAAAGAAATTTAAGATCAAGTGTTTCTAAAAGAGTTATTGAATCACTTCAAAGTCAATAAATAATATCAAAAGCTATTATATTAAAACAGTTCGTTGTTGTTATTCGCTGCTTAAGGAACATGCGCCAAAATTTTGCCAAACTGTTTCCTCTACCATTTTTATTTTTTCGCAAAAAAAAAATCTTTATGTCAGAAATCAAAAATCTATTTGAGATGCTTTTTATATGGTTTAGCAAAGTTTAATCAACATTTATTCAAACTAATCATCATACTGTAAATAACAAATGATACCCACACCAATACGGAGTAATTTCATAAGACGTAAACCATCTTTTCTGACCCCAAAATTGAAAAAGAAAGAAATAGTTCGTTTAGCAAGAGATGATTCTTTTGAAGAAGCACTTGAATCTAAAAGATGGGAACTTGCAACTGTCAGAACAAATAGACCATTACTTCAAGCTAAATCAAAGGCTCTGCCAAAATACAAAGTTGCTGATCTTTTAAACAAATATTCTGATGACAAAGTTACCACTAAAGATATTGGGCCATTAACTAATAATGATTTAAAATTTTTCAAAAATGCTAATCATAGAATGAAGTTTGCAATGTTAGGTACAAACAGATTTCAATTAAGAGATTCAGAAAAGGTTGTTCATGACACATTAGCATTTTTAAAAAGAGGACAAGTTGAAAAGGCTATACTGATAAATAAAATCGCTGGTAAAACTGGTATAGTAGGAATGAATCATGTAATGAAATATTTTTTAATGAAAGGAGATATTGATGAAGCACTTAAATTACTTCAATTAAGATTGAAATGGGGTATTCCATGTGATAATTACACTATTGGTATTTTATTTGCACAAGCAGCCAAGTATAAAAGAACTTTAGATAAGAGCAAACAAAAAAAAGTAGAAGGTTTAACAGAAAATCAAGCTGAGAGATTAAGTGAAGTATTAAAAAATTTAAAAAAGTATAAGGTTACTCCATCTATATTAATTATAAATTCTGGTCTTTCTGCTTTATTGAATTGTTCAGATAAAACTTATGCATGTGAGATATTTGAAGAATGGGGAGATTATTTTAGTAATAGAAAAAATAAAATCACTTTTACAACAATGTTAGATGGTTTAAGAATGGACTCAGATGATGACTTATTATTTCATTCATCAGCCCCTATTATTAAAGAAGCTTTAGCATTACCTAGTGAAGATAGAGATAGATCATTATTTCAAAGTATAAGCGGTGTATTTGCCAATGCTTTTAGACCTGATCTACTTTTAAGATCTATTCAAATGACACAAGCTTATTTCAATGTTGATCAAGAACCTATTAGTTTAACTGAACAACAGGAAAAAGCTTTATCATATAAAGAAAAACTTACATTTGATAAAATTGTACCATTAAATAAGAAATTTAGTCCAACAATTGGTGTTTTAGACTCTCTGATGAAAATTTATTCAAAGTTAGGACACCAAGATATTGCTGTTTCTATCTTTGATAATACAGTAAACAATACTAAATTACCTGTTGATAGAGGTTTTGTCCATAGATTACTTTCAATTTATCAATTATATTATAAAGAAACTGCAGGTGATTTGGCCTTAAATAAATATAAAGAGTTACTTACAAAATATCCCAGCATTGAATTGAATGATAGTACTGTTCATATTGTTTTTAGATCTATCAAAGCTCAAGCACAAAAGGAATTGAGTTCCAAAATAAGATATCAATCCAATAATATCAGTTCTAAATATTTTAAAATGTGTGAAGATTTAATGGAGCTTCAAGATAAAAGAGGTTTAACATTAGATAACTATTCTTCATATGCACAAACTCTTTCAGTTTTAAACTTACCAATTGATGATCTTCAACTTGCAGTTAGAAGACTTGATGATGCTGGAAAGTTAATTTCATCAGAAAATAGTAATGATAATGGTGATAAAAAACCTTATTATGTTACATCAATGATTAGACATATTGAAGATTCTAAATATGAACTTAAAAAGCTTTTGAAGAACAAAAAATTACAATTTAATGCTATTAATAAAGCTAAGGATGAATCGAGAGCAAAAATTGAAGCCAATACTTCTCATTAAATATAACTAATTAAATAATAAAGGTATAAAAATTAATTTAATCATAATAACATGTATATAGTGCATTCAATTAACAACAAAAAATTTGTAAGATAATTAAAATTAAATCAAACCAAACAACTGTTGAATAATTATATAAAGAACCCATTCAGTGATAATTAGCAGGACAACATTACTTTTTTAATCGAACAATAATCGATATAAAGTTATCGAAATTTTTAATTGGCGGCTCTGATTCAATTCGACAAACTCATTTTAAAGTCACTCCTCCAGTCTAAAATAGTTTAGTAAGCCGAAAAATAAAGATAGTTCTAATGATAGAAATGGGTATAGTGTATAATCTAAAGTTCTATATTGAAAAATCTATCCAATTTAATTTAAATATTCAAAGATTAAAAAAAAAAACAATCAATTTTCACCAAAAAATAAACTTTTGCTCCGAAGCCGAGAATCGAACTCGGGTTTGTACAGTGAGAGTGTACCGTGATAGCCCCTACACTACATCGGATTATAATAGATAAAAAAGTTCCTCCATAAGATATGCAGTGTCTGAATTTCCGGGTAACTGGAAATTTTGTTTTTTCAGCTTTTTTAACTCTAAAACTATATTATATGACTGTTTATTATATTTATTCGAAAGGGTTATTAATTAGCTATCGAATACATATGGTTTCATTCAATAATAATGATTTTTAGTATTAAATTTTAATGTTTTAGTCGATCAATTTGTCAACGCGATTTTCAAAAAAATTTGGAATTTTTCAATTATTTTATTTACTTCTAAATTTACTTTTAAAGACTACATGGTCAAGCTAAGATTTAATTACATTTATTTAATTAAATATTAAAAGTTAATAATTACAAAATAGAATTATATGCCAGATGGTGGCGGCGGTGGTGGTAACGAGTCGTCAGTAGATGGAATTGGAGGAGGTGGTGGAGGCGGTTGTGATGCAGATTCATCAGTAGAAGGTGGAGCTGGTTCAGGAGGTGTAAATCCTGGTGGGACAGGTGGAGCTTCATTCATACCTAATCCTGGAGGAACTGGAGGTATGCTTGATTCATTAGGTATTGGGAAAGATGGTGGTGGAGCAGGTATATCTGATAATCCAGGAGGAGCAAGTCCAGGTGGTGGAGCAGTAGAAGCAAAACCTGGAGGTGGTGGTAATATTGAAGAGTTAACAGGTTTTGGTAGATTTCCACTAGGTATGTATGAAGATGTAGTATTTGTGTTTCTCTTTTTCCATGGTTGTTCAGAATCAAAATCATCATTATTAGTATTTGATGCATTATTGTTCTGATATGAGTTCAACATCTTTTCTAATTCTTGAGATAATATATTAGCTTCAGTTGAATTTTGATTATTATTCATATTTCTTTGTTTACAATCTCTTGCAAAATGACCAACATTTCCACAAATTCTGCAAACAACTTGAGATGTATAATTTTGACGATTTGGACAATCATATCTTCTATGACCTCTCATGCCACATATCAAACATGGTCTATCATCATCTTCACGTAATGTACCATTAAGTTCAGCTAATTCCCTAAGTTGACCTCTCTTCAAATCATTTTGACCTTCTGGTGAAAGTACTGCTTTTGCAACAACTGCTTTACAAGCTTCAATACCTGCTATAACTTTATCTTCAGTATCGGCTGTGATAATACAATGCAATGGTTCTTCTAAGTGTGACATATGATGTGGCAAACCCTTACCTTTACCTTCTTTTACAGAACCTTTACCTCTAATGGCAATTTTGGCACCAGAATCTTCTTGTAATTTTCTTAATGTATTACCTCTTGGACCTAGTAATAAACCAACAAAATTTAATTCAGGATGTTCATTAACTGGTATAAAATATTTTTGAATCAAATTCTTTGGTCTTCTATAGTTATTTGGTGCAACATAATGAGGTACAATTCTAGCAGCTATATCAATTAAACGATGTCTTTCATCTTCTAAACCTTTTTTATATCTGTATTCTCTAGTATTTGTTCTTTTACCTGAGGCATCATATTGAGGTGGTGGAGAAGGTGAACGAGATAATCTCATAGGTATATTTAAATCATTTGTCAATATCTTTTGTGTTATTTCTTCAATTCTATATATGATTTGGTATGCATCTATTTGTTCTGGAGTCATCAAACCAGTTATCACAGTCGGTAGACTGACTGCATCTTTTAATTTATTTTGAGCTCTTACAGGACCCCATCTATTTTCTCTATCAGCAGAACGACCTCTCTCTTCTCTTTCAGGAGAACGTTCCCTCTTTAAACTAGTCATATTTAGTTTTATTCTTGTTATGTTTAGGTTTTTAGTATTGCATCTGTTATTTATTTGAAAATAATTTTTGTTAGAAAATTTATATTCGGTCACGTGATAATTTACAACTATAATTTTATTTCTAAATTTTGGTTATTATTATTATTTGATTTATACATCAGCTAACATCTTTCTAACTGCACTTCTAACTTCATAAAATAATGCTGAAGGAGCACCATCAACGATAACATCACCTTCAGAAATTTTTCTTATAGCAACAATATCATCAACAACTAAGGTACCTTCACCTTTGAATTCAACTTTATGTTTATCTGAAAGTGTTTTTCTTAATTCAGATAATCTAACATCACCAATAGATAATGAAGTGTTGTTGGTTAAGAATTCACTTGTTCTATCTAAAGAAGTAAGTACAAGTTCTTTATCTTTCTTTGTTAATTCTTCAGTTTTACCTTCAACTTCAATCTCTTCGACTTTATTCTCTTTGTTTTCTTCTTCACGTTTAGCATCTTCAATTTGTTTCTTTGTTTTAACTTGACCAATAACATGAGCAACTGTGAAACCACCAGCAATCTTTTGCCATTTAAGTTGTGATGATAAATCGTCATCTATTAAAATGTCAAATGTTTGAATTAGGTTTAAAGCAGAAACTGGTTCACCAATCTTAACTTCTTCAATGTCAAATCTATTATGTTTCTTTAAGACATTGAATATTTTATCAGCACTTCTATTATCTGTTATATCAGGTATTAAAAATAAATTTCTTGGTTTTAATTGTGGAATAATTAATGATAAAGATCTTAAATCAACTTGACCTGATAAATCAACATATGAAAGAACACATCTAGCATTAATTGTAACTTTACTTTTGAAAAGTTGACGAGGTTCAAATAAGGCATCTAAATCAGAAACATCATCTTGTTTTTTACCTTCATTCCATGTTCTTTTTTCACCAATTTTAACTTTAGCAGCTTTCTTTTTCAATTTATTAATATCTTTTTCTTCTTCTCTTGCATAATCAGCAGGATTGATTACTATACCATAATCATCAACTTTAGTTCTATTTGAAATATATGGGAAATTTTTGGAACGACCTTTAAGATTTCTAACATCAATATCGACTGGTATAACTTCTTCTTTTTTAGAATCAATATTTAATAAGTCATCATCATCACTTTCATCAGATTCTGATTCATCTTCAAATTGTGTAGCATTTTCTTTTTGTTCTGCAAGTTTCAATTTTTTATTACTTTCTTTTGATAATCTTCTTTCTTTAACATGTTGTTTATACTCTTCTAACTCATCACCAGTTAATGCTTCTTCTCTCTCTATTTCAGCGTTTATTGAAAGTTCTAATGGAACTGGAATACCATCTTCAACTTTAGTATTTTTAGCTAATGATTCCCATGCAAAATATAAAGTATTTCCTAGAGTATCATATGGAGTTTTTTCAGTCAATATTATAGTAGTTTTTTCATCTTCACATAAATTTACTAAAGCAGCTTGTGCAGAAGAACCATCTTCAAATCCTGAACCTGATGCAAAGACAACTTTGGCACCTGGTAAATTAAGAAGTTCACTTGGTTCTATAACTTGAACTCTTGAAGCATCAAATATTACTTGACCTTTAGTTTCCCAATCTCTAATTACAGCAGGAGCCATCCATTCTAGCATACTACCAGCATATGTCAGTGATCTAGCCTTTGCATGTGATAATAACAATACAGGAATAGGAGCACTTTGTAAGTGTACATCAATTAAATGAACCAATTCTAATAATCTACCACCAATTGTAGTAGGTAATAATACAGTACCACCTCTTCCTAATGTTGCATCAACTAATTCGAATAATTTTTCAACTCTTGCTTTATGAGGTAAAGGAGAACCAATTGAAGTTCCTGTTATTATTATAGAAGGTCTTAGTAATAGAGAATTTTGTAAAATATCTGCACCATTTAAGAAAGAATCTTTTGAATGATTCCAAGATGGAGCATATATAATTTTTTCAGAATTTTTATTTATAACCCAAATGGTACCACCTAGAGTATGACCAGCATTAACAGCTGTTAAACTTAAACCATCATATTTAGCTCTTAAATCTGTTGATTGGGAATGTTTGACTGATATAATATTATCAAAAATTTCTTCAATATCACGTAATTCATATTCAGTACCTTTTAGAGGACCAATTATTCCAACAGATCTATATAGATCAATGGTTGAAACTCTACCAAGATTGATGGAAGGTAGAGTGGCATATACAGGTATATTCAAACCTTTAAAGGCCAAATATGCATATGCACCTAAGAAATCAGTTGTTGGATGAGAAAGAATGATGATATCAATTGTATGTATAATGTTGTCTAGATATGTTATATTTGATTTCCCATCCCAACCAGGATCAGCTAGAATTCTCAGACCATCGAACTCTAGTAAAGATGCTTTACAATGACCACCTTCAGGAGTTAGAAGGGTATATTTGAAAGCCATGCTGTGTATATGACAAAGTGTTTAATGTTCTTTTAATTCAAGATTAGTTTCTATGTGTTGATATTTTCAATTTTGATTTTTTTTTTCAAAATAAAATCTGAGATGCTACTAACAAAAAATGAAAAATAAAAACAGGATTATCTAGTGAACCAGGACAGTAGTGGTACTAATAGTATTATTAAACGAAAGTTTAGAATCTCTAGTTTCCAAATATGTAATAAAAAATAAAATTAATTGCTAAGAACAGCAAAAAAAATCAACAAATGATTTCGCCCAGGATCGAACTGGGGACGTTCTGCGTGTTAAGCAGATGCCATGACCAACTAGACCACGAAACCTTTGAAGATGTCAGAAAAAATCGTTGAAAAAGGATACGTTGAAGGCCCAAAATTGGTAGGGGCAACAAATTTTTCTGGTTCGGGACACATTTTCAATTTTTTGCAATATAAACTTATTTTAACTTAAAAAACTACAAATTTAATAAGAATTTAGTATTGACGTTAAATGTATTTGATTGAATTAAACATAAATATTATCAAATGTACAAAAGAAATCATTAAAGAGTAAAAGTAATTAATAAATGGTTGCAAATATTGTTGAAAAGAAAAAAAACACAAAACCAAAAATCAATAATTATATTATAGCTTCTATGCTAAATAATCATAAGTTTGATCTTCATTTCTTGAAAGATATTCCTTATCAATCAATGTATCTATACATTTTTTAATATCAGAAACTTTAGCTTTGAATCTAGTATGTGATTGAGAAATAACTTCACTAATTAAATTTGCATGACTTAATTTCTTTCTAGCTTTCATAATTCTAACAATACAAGCTTGTAAAAACATTTTACGATCATCATCAATTTCTTTTTGAGCTTCATCAGATTCTTGCTTTTGTTCAGATCTTAAACCAATTAAGAAATTAACTTTTAATTTTTTAGATTTAAATTCAGATACAACAGTCAATGTTGTACTTGGTGATTTTAATCCTTCTAAACCTGGTGGATTTGCTATTAATAATTTTGATTTAATCATTGGGAATAAACTTGATGAAACAGTTGAAATATCTAAACCAGTTAATTGCATTAATTCATTAATAGTATAAGTATCTTTTTCATTAAATGGTAAAATAAGTGAAGTTTGAAATAATGACATACTAATTGTAAATGGTGGTTTACCAGATTTTTGTAAATTAACTTTCAAATCACAACGTGATAAATTCCATAACCATTTCAATAATCTACCTGAATGTTTTGTACGATAAACTTCTTCTAATTTTTGGAATGTTGGTGTTAATTCAGCAGGTAATTGGAAATTACTTTTAACATGACTAAATGGCCACGTTGTTTCTGCTAAAATTAAAGGAACAAAATCTGGAATAATTTGTTTTTGAGATTCATTATCAAGTTCATTAACAGTTTCTTTAAATAATTGTTTTAATTCATCAGATGCTTTCATATCTGAAAACATTTTTGTCATTTTTGAAGTATATTCTAAATTATTTTGAGTTTGTAATTTTTGAATAACTGCTTCTTCAGCTTCTTCTGAAGCATAAGTATTAACTATTAATCTTTTAGCTAATAATCTTCTATAATTAATTTCAAAAGAATCTTTATCATTAATAAAAGCTAAAACTGTCATTATATCATCAGTATTTAAATCAGTAATAGACTCACCATCTTTACTCTTTTTCAATAATAAATCGCTATATTTTGCTAATAAATCTGGAGTTTTTGAAGTACCTTTATAACCTGGTGGTGTAGCAATTGAATTTGAATTAAAGAAATTTTTACAAGCTGTATCTAAAGCTTTAACAAAAGTTGAATCTTGTTTGAAACCATCAGCAACAACTTCTTTATAAGTTTGATAAACTGTTATAAGAGTTTTAACATATAATCTTGGATCAATTGAACTCTTTTTAGATGTATTATTTGAATTTTGTTCATTTTGGAAATCATTTGATAAATTTTCAATTGCTTTTAAACCTTGATTTTCAACATATTTTGAAAATTTTTCAGCTAATGGAATTAAAGTTGATGGAACTCTTGATAATAATGTATACATTTTACGTATATGATCAATTTGAGAATCATCTAATAATTCATTAAATGCATCATACATTGGACCAGTATGAGCAACCAATAAAACTTGATTTAAAGTTTCAGTTAAAGGTTTTTTACTATGTTCATCCAAATATAAAGTTTCTCTTGTTTCTTCTTCATTTATTCTTTGTTCAGCCTTTCTTAAATAATCAACAACATTATGAGAAGCTAAATAATCAGTAGATTCATTTGAATAAAAAGATTTTGTATCAGCTAAGAAAGGAATTTCAAAATTTTCAATATAAATATCTAAATTTGGTTTTTTCAAATCTTGAGTATCAATACCTAATAATACAAATGATTTAATTGCTGATGATAATATACTTGTATCAACAACTTGATTTTCACGTTGTGATTTAATTTGTTCTAAAATTTCCTTCATTAATATATCAATGTTTACTTTAAATAAATGATCTCTCCATGTTAAAAGAGCTAAATTATAAACATCAAATACATTTCTTCTACCATCAGCTCTTTCCTTTTGAACCCAATATCTATTCATATAATCAAAAACATGATTTAAATAACGAGCACCAACTGTATATCTTTCCCAACGTCTAACATAGAATTGTAAAAATTGTTCATTTGGTTGTTTTGTTAAAGAACGAACATATTTAACTAAATATTCTTGTAATTTTTTATAAATTTCACCACCAACTAATAAAGAATTTTGATTATTATTATTTGGAGCATTAAATTGATTTTGATTTTGTTGAGATCTTGATCTATTAACACAATAGTTATAAATAGTTGAATAAACATTCATATACATTGTTGGTGTGATACCAGCATTGATATCATCATCGGTACCACCAATGATAAGAGCTAAACCTGGTTCAACATAAGACCAAGTTCCGTTAAGATCAAAAGCAGTTGGAATTGCAGACATTGTATATGCTCAATCTCTTTTTGATGTAAATTAAATTGAAAAAAAAAAAAATAATGTATTTATAAAGGTATTGTGTCTATAAGTTATAGTCTTATGATATGCAATTGATGATAGTTGGGTCTCTTTATATTAAATGTTTTGCCTTTAATTTTAAGTTTAATGTTTGCCACCTTTTTGTAAACTCTGAAACCAAAAGAAGTAAAAAAGAAAAATATAAAAAAGAACTTTCAAATCAAATAAAAATCAAAATAAAAACTAAAAATAATTGAAAATTAAATACAATATATAGTTATAATTAACTCAATTGATTTTATATGATTGATAATTCTTTTAAAAAAAGATTTAAAGTTCTGATTGCTTCTGCTTTATTTGATTAACTGGTTTTGGTTTTTTAAAAAATTCCAAAGAGAAAAAGTTGGATTATGTAAGCAGAATTACAGACCGGGTAGATTGATTTTGATATTTTTGTATGATTTTGATAGTAAATTGAGTGACTATGAGTATATAAATGTGTTGTTATTATCTACTGAATTCAAGGTTTATTTCTATATGTTTAATTAATTAAAATTCCAAGTTTTAGTGAATTTTTGGTGATTTTTACTGATCAATGATAGGTACTGTGGAATTTCAAACTTTGTCATATTCTTCTAAAAAGCGTTAAAATTAACAAAAATTGGACTTTTTGAATATTTATTAATTCTATACAATTCTAAATATTAAGTTTAGTACCTAATAGTTTATTAATATTAAAATATAACAAACTTTTCCTTTCTAAATTTTTAAATTTATGTGACAAAACCCCAGATTTTAAACTTGTTTCGGCCTAATTTTCTTCAAACTAGTAAATGCTACATAACCTCTAAAAAATACTACAATACTACTAGAGAATTAACAACTTCAGGGTATGATTTAGTAAATAACCATTGTATTACTGTGTTCTATGAATACGATATAGTACCTAATATTTCAACATTGAGATGATCTAACAATTATTCATGAACTCTCTGCCTAACTAAATGTGTTCCTGCCTAAAAAATCTCTCTCCAGGCGGTTAAAAAAGCCAAATCTTAACAATAGGCACAAAAAAATATCATCAACTATCATAAAATTCACAAGAAAGAAATATAAAGAAATGGAATATTAGGATTATAGTTTAATTCAATGCCATTCGATTCTTAAATATTAGGCAACATCAGCACGAGTCAGATCTCTTGGATACCACAAACCACAAACCACTTGATAGTGAATTCTTTGTGAATTGTTTATACTAGTCAACGTCAATTAAACGTCAATGCTCAATTATTACCCCATATCCAAAAGTCATAACGAACTATGAGCTATTGTAATCGATAATTTGTAACTACGAAGTACGAACATCAGTGACACATGGTAGATGGACTAGATTAGAATCTTCGCCTGAGTCTTGATGGATACATGATCTATACCAACAATATATCACACCTCTTTTTATAGTTTTTTCACCTTTTGATCATTTAATTGTATGGCTCATTAAAATTACTGAAAAATTTTTCATTATGATAGTTAATGATCCTATCTCCAAATTTATTGTTTATTTCACTTAACAACTAAATAACTAAACTTCAACATCAACAACTACACTGTTACAACTAGTAATACATACCACCAAATACACAAGTTACCCATCTACCATCGCCTATACATCTAAAGCTCAATTGGGAAACCGTGAAGCGCATCTTACGTAAGCTCCTCTCCCTATAGTAGTCGATTCAACGAAATGATAAGAATTAAATTCAGAATTAAAAAAACTTTTCCTGCTTCATAAACTTTCTTGACTTCTTTATTCAGCCATATTACTCATCGCTACACCTTGTCAGCTAGAACAATTAACACTAAACAATTAACCAAATCTATCAACAACAATCAGTGTCACGCTAATTAATCTGCCGCATTAAATAATCTTCGAGAAATTTTTCACTTCATAAAATTCAAAGCAAAAAATTTATTTCACTATTAACAAAAAAAAATTTATAGTATTAATACCCATTGATCCCTCTAATATTTAAATTTAAATAATGAACTTTATTATTACTTCAAAATATTCTCAACGTATATTGTTCAAGTCTTCTCTTGCTAAACAATCCCTCAAAAGATTCAATTCATCATCAACTCCTTCATCATTCATGCCTGCCTCAAAATTACCTGCTTCAAGTCTAAATAAAAGAGTTTTAGATGCTGAATACGCTGTTCGTGGTTTAATTCCATTAAAAGCTGAAGAATTAAGATATAAATTATTAACTGAACCTGAAGAATTACCTTTTGATCAAATCATTAATGCAAACATTGGTAATCCTCAACAATTAAAACAAAAACCTTTAACTTTTTATAGATCAGTTTTATCAATTATTCAATATCCTGCTTTATTAGAATCAGATATTTTCCCAAATGATGTTAAAGAAAGAGCTAGAACTTTATTAGAAAAAATTGGTTCTGTTGGTGCTTATTCTCATTCTCAAGGTGTTCCTTATATTCGTGAACAAGTTGCTAAATTCATCACTGAAAGAGATGGTGGTATTAAAGCTCATCCAAATGAATTATATTTAACAACTGGTGCTTCAGATGCTGTTAAAACTATCTTACAAGTCATTCTATCTGGTGATAAATCATCAGGTGTTTTAATTCCAATTCCTCAATATCCTTTATATACTGCTAGTATTACTTTAAATAATGCTACTCCAATTCCATATTATTTAAATGAAGATAAAAATTGGGCAACAAATCCTGTTGAAATTGAACAATTAATTTTAGATTCAAAAAAATTTGGTATTGATCCAAAAATTTTAGTTGTTATTAATCCTGGTAATCCAACTGGTACAATTTTATCAAGAGAAGAAATTGAAGAAATTATTAAATTATCAGCTAAATATGGTATTGTTTTAATTGCTGATGAAGTTTATCAAGAAAATGTTTTTGAAGGTGAATTTGTTTCATTTAAAAAAGTTTTAGTTGATTTACAAAAGAAACATTCAGATCTTTATGATAATGTTCAATTATGTTCTTTACATTCAACTTCAAAAGGTGTTAGTGGTGAATGTGGTCAAAGAGCTGGTTATATGGAATTATACGGTTTCCAAAAAGAAGTTCATGAAGTTTTCTTAAAATTATGTTCAATTTCTTTATGTCCTGTTGTTACTGGTCAAGCTTTATTAGAATTAATGACTAATCCTCCAAAAGAAGGTGATGAAAGTTATGAATTAGATGCTAGTGAAAGAGCTGCTGTTCACAAAAGTTATAAAGATAAAGCTGATGCCTTTTATGATGTTTTCTCACAATTAGATTCAGTTATTGTTCAAAGACCACAAGGTGCTATGTATTTATTCCCACAAATTTTATTAAACCAAAACATTATTAACAAAGCTACTTCATTAAACTTAAAACCTGATGAATATTATTGTTTAGAATTATTAAACAGTACTGGTATTTGTGTTGTTCCAGGTTCAGGTTTTGGTCAAGTTGAAGGTACTTATCATGTTAGAACTACTTTCTTACCACCAGGCACTGAATGGATTCAAAAATGGGCTGATTTCCATGTTGAATTCTTTAAGAAATTTGAAAATAATGATTATTAAAAAAAGGTATTTCATATATTAATCATAGTAATTTAATTTATTTCTAGTTTTTGCTCTTTTTAATTTATTCTTGTATATTAATCATTTAAATTTATCATGTTTTTAATATTTTGTTTTGTTTCATAAGATTTTATAATATATTCTGGCCTTTTAATTCTTTTATATCGATTTATAAGTAATATACTTAAAACTACAAAAATTTTGTCATATGGTTTAAATTCATGATATTTTATTAATTTTTTTTTTATTTTACATTAATTAGATGATTATTTTTCTTTCTTTTCTATTAATTCTTTATCTTCAGGATCTTCAAATAATGTTGTAATAGCAATACTTATCCATGCTGGTAACCAACCAATAGTTACAACTAACCATGTTAAACAATCATAGTTTTTATAACTTGATACTAAATTACCTAAAAATCCTGGTAAACCAGTATCAACTTCTTTTGAAGCTATTATTGCAACAACAAATGGATTTGAAATTAATAAAAATAAAAAGTTTAATGGTTTATATTTGCCAATTAAAGTTAATGGGAAAGTAAATAAACCAATTAATAAAGTTAATGAAAAATTTAAAACTAATAATGAAGTTAATGCAGTACTTAAATATAATAATGACATTGATCTAATCATTGCCTTAATTTCTTTTGGTAATTCAAAAGTATAAAATAATGGAATTGCTGGTGTTAATAATATCCATGGAATTAATGGTAATAATGCAGTTGGTTTTAAATATGGGAAAATTTGTGAAATTAAAAATCCTGTAAAGATTGAACCAATTAATATATAACCTGATGGATTTATTAAAACTGATAATAATTCATTTGTTTTACAACCTGAATTTAAAAATTTATCAATTGATGAAATTGCAAAACTTATAGCTATTAAAGCAGCAGCTGGTAAATAAGTACCAATTGAGATAAAATGTCTTGGTGATAATAAGAAATAATAAAAGAATGATTGATGGAATTTTTCCAATAAATTATTAATTGATCTAATAACAGCTTCAGGAATTCTACCAAAAGTTGTAACATCATGATTTTCTTCACCCATAATACCCTTTATTGTAATTGCTTGAATTCTCCAACCACTAAATGCTTCATTACCATGACCTCTTTTTAAACCTGCTAAACATAATTCAATAATACCTCTAATTAACATTCTTAATCTTGTCCAATAATCATTTTTATATAAATCTTCCTTTTTAGTACCTTGAAGACTAACTCTTGGACCTTCATGTTCAGATACTGAAACTGCAACGTTTAATAAATCAAGATTTGGTAATTGACCATTTAAACCTTCATAATAGATTTCAACATAATCAAAACGATCATCTGCTGTAGCATAATCTAACATAACAGCACCTTCTATAGTACCACCTGTTAAATCTAATGAAGTATGATAATCATTAACCCAAGATCTCAATGCAAGATCTGGATTTTGTGGGATTACAACAATGATATTTTTGGACCAAACATTCCATCTATGAAAATAACTAGCTAAAGCAAAAGTTAAACTTAAACCACCAATGTTTAATACATCATCAGTGTTATTATATGCTGCACCAATCACCATTGCTTCTGAATCATCACCTTTTGGAACATGCCATATACCATATAAATTTGTACCAAATTCTGATGTATGAATATCAGTTTTAAAACCAATATCGTTTAACCAACCTTGCATTGTTATTAAATTATCTTGATAAGTTGTATTTGAATCAGGTAAACCAAAATTTTCAATTTCTGATCTATAACCTCTTAAAATATTCCATTCACTTTCTCTAAAATAACTATAAGCTTGTGATGGCATTAATGCATTTTCTGATATATAAGTTGTTCTAAACTGACCATCTTGAGGCAATACACCTAACCAAGCAACCCCAATTACAACTAGAAGGAAGGACACTATAGGCAGACCACGTATTATGGTTGGAAGCAAGTCGTGCTTGACGATTAATCTCCTTACGACCTCTAACAAAGCCATTGTGTGTATCTGATTTGTAATTCAAAAGTAATTTGATGTTGGATTTGTTTTGACGTGTTTTTTTTTCTTCTATTACTAAAAAAGTGAGTGCTCATAACAAAATTAGTAAAGACGATAAATTCCAATTTAAAATGATTTATAATGATTGGAAATAGTTTGATATAAAAGAGAGTGTTGTCCCCCAAATTTATCTTAGTTTTTTCTTTATTTAATAGTCATCAACTATTCTATCAAAGTTTTATGAGATTTCTGATTTACATTGTACCATTTATAGCTATTTATCTTTACTCAGTTATATTTAATTCAAATTCAACAACTATTAAAATGCCTTCTTTAAGTGCTGTTAGAGTCGCTGCAAAGACTACAAAACCAACTGCTGCTGTTATCATTGTTCATGGTTTAGGTGACAGTGGTGCAGGTTGGAGTTTCTTAAGTGATTTAGCTAGAAAATCAAGTGATTTCGATCATATTAATTTTGTTTTCCCAAATTCTCCATCAATTCCAGTTACTGCTAATAATGGTTATGTTATGCCAGCTTGGTTTGATATTTTCCAATTTGGTACTTCAAGTGGTAAAAAAGATGTTGATGGTTTTGTTAAATCATTAGGTATTGTTGATCAATATATTAAAGAACAAGTAGATCTTGGTATTAAACCTGAAAGAATTGTTATTGGTGGGTTTAGTCAAGGTGCTGCTTTAACATTAGGTTCAATTGCAACAACAAATTATAAATTAGCTGGTGCTTTAGTATTTTCAGGTTTTATGCCAATTAAAGAAAAAATTAAAGAATTATTTAAACCAATTAATATTGAAACACCAATTTTTCAAGGTCATGGTGATATTGATCCAGTTATTAGTGAAACTTATGCTAAAGAATCTGCTGAATTTATGCGTTCTGAATTAGGTTTTAAAAATTATGATTATGAAGTTTATCGTGGTATTACACATTCTGTTGATAATGATGAATTAGCTAAAGCTTTTGATTTAATTAAAAAAGTTATTCCTAAATGAATTAAGTTACATTAAATATAAAAATTCAGTATTTATTCTATGTTGTTTTGTAGCTTAAAAAAACTCTTAATATCCCATTGAGATTTAAATATTTGTTCAATTGATAAAAAAGAATATCCTAATACTTTTATTCATTAAACACCAATTATCTTTTATTTATGATTTTTTTTCTTTGTTCAGTTTTTGTGGACCCTTTTTTCTTCAAATCAACAAAAAATATAAAAAGTCAACCAAACATACTTAAAATTGAAGTTACAGAGCTGATACTGGTATCAAAAGATAGATCTAATCCATATATATAGCCCTACTTCTCAATTAATCACCAAGTCTAATAGTTCTAGAGTAAATTCAAAAACAAAGAAAAATTCAAAAAACGACGAAAAAAAATATGAGCAGTACGGGAATCGAACCCATGCCTGTCGCTTGGAAGGCGACAATTCTACCATTAAACTAACTGCCCTTAAGGCTTGTTGGTCTTAGTGCATTGATAGCTTATATTGTGAGGAAGTCCAAAAATTGGCATTTTTTCGATTTTTTTGCCCAATTCACTAGTTATTGAAGATTTAGAAGGTTCAGAGTATGTTGCATATGTTTAGGTAGTTTGCGTACAATTATCTTAGTTATAACGTTATTTTTGGTGTTGTTATTTCAGTTTAAAATTTTCAGATCAGCGCCAAAAAATTAAAATTTATAATAAACTTCTAACTTTCCAGACAAAATTTTGTTTTAAAATTTTATTTATATGAGATATAAGACATACTATCATAATTATGTATCAATAATATTTAATAATTAGTCGATATCGATTCTTTAGTAGTTAACTAGTAATCATAAAATTACTTTATAATGATAGTAGTACGATCGGGGAAAGAAAGAATTTTAGTTATCATCAATCATTAGCATATAATTATTTATATAAAACATGAATATATCATAAATGAATGCAACTATGTCACAGTACTATCAATAAACCACTATGTAATAAAAAAATCAAGTCCATTTTTTTATGCTGGGTCTCATGATTTAGTTAAACATTAAGTTGATTAATTAGGTATATTATGGTATCGGTTTATATTTTGGTGGAGTCATTAAAAAAGTCATAAGGGTAAAAGAAGGGTATAATAATAAAAACAGATAAATCATTATTTATATTTGATATTAAAAGGTATAAAAAAGTTAATTGTAGGGTATATAGTTTTTTTTTTTTGTTTTGCTATTTTAAAAAAGCATAAAATGAAAATGAATAAAATTATGATACAGATATGAATAAAATGAAATGTAGTTTTTTTTGTTGTATTTTGTTTTTAATAATGATGTAAAATAGTCTGTAGTTTGAGGTATAGATCATAAAAATAATTAAATTGTCATAAAAAAACCTAAAAGTTTTGTTTGGGGGTATCTTAAAATGTAATGTTATCAATAATTCTTTTTATTTTGTCCGTTATTGATATAATTATTATTTTGACGTTGTTTTCTATTATCATAACCATTAGTTGATCTTTTCTTTTGTGATTTTGAATTAAAATCAACATTATTATTTTGATTATAATTTTGTTGATATTGAACATTTGAACCAATTTGATTAAATTGATGAACTCCTAATGGTTGAACAAAAGTTGGTTGTGATGTTGGTAATCTAACTTGTGGATTAAAGTTTGATAATTGATATAATGGACCATTGATAGATGATGAAGGAGTTGTTGATGACGATGAAGTAATAACATTTTGATTATTACCATTAAAAAATTCACCATTATTATTAGTAATAGTACTAAATTTTGAAGCAGTACCATCAATGAATAAATCATTATTTGATAATTCTAATCTATCAATAATAGTAAATTCATTATCTCTTAAGAATTGAGTTAAATATTTAATAGCTTCTGATAAGAAAGATTCATCTTCATAACCAATAATAATTGAATGATAAGGAGTTGAATTTAAATTATTTGATTCATGATCAATTGTCATAATCTCATAATTAAATAAAATTTTAAATGGTACTTTAATTGATTCTAAATAAGATTCATTATTATCATTAATAATTTTATTAAATTTATTTGAATAAGTTATTTTAATTTGATAATTATTTGATAATTCATCTAATAATAATTTTGTTGCTTTAATTGAATAATTTTCAATACCTAAAACTTCAATAATTGAATAATCTTTTGGTTCAATATTTGGAAATTTAATAAATGTTAAAGTCTTTTTTTCAATTTCTTGAATTTTATTAAAATTTAATAATCTAAATTGATTTTTTGAAATTTTAAAAAATGTATTAAAAAATGTTGAATTTTCATTATTTAATAATAAATTATTTAATTCATTTTTAACTAATGGAATATTTGAAGAATTTTTAAATGGACATCTAATAATAACATTATCAAATCTATTAAAACTTTTTAAATTAATTTTTTCATCAAAACTATTTGAAAATTTAATAAAAACATTATATTTTCTCATAATTGATTGAATTAATTGACCACCAATACCAATAATTTGTCTATGAAATGCTTCAGGTATAAAAAATTTAAATTCTGATGGAAATTCATTTTGTAAATTATTAAAAGATTTCATAAAATCATTATAATCATTTGATCTTAATTCAATAATTAAACTATAATCATTCATTGGTTTAAAATCAATTATTGAAGATTTTGAATTATTAATAATTTTTAAAATTTTACCATTTTTTTTACCACTAATAAATTCATGATAAGATAAACCTAATTCAATATTAAATTTAATTGTCATATTAATATTTGAATTATTTTTAAATAATTGATTTGAATATTGATTAAATAAAGCAATTGATTCAATACAATTTTCATAAGTACCAATAATTTCAAATGATGAAGTTTTTAAATTTGTATAAATAAAACAATTTGAAAATTTTGAAATTTTTAAAATTAATAAATTTAAATTATTTGATGAATCATTATAAAAATTTAAAGGTTTATAGGAATCACCAATTAATTTATTATCATGAAACCAAATTTTTGTTTCAAAAATTTCATTTGTTAAAGTTAAAAAATCCATTATTGTTGATTCAATTAAATCAATTGAATTACCAATAAATTCAATATTTGAATCATTTGAACCTAATTTTGGAATTTTAATAAAAACACCATATTTATACATTAATGAATTTAAATCTGAAATTTTATTTAATAAAATTAAATCTTTTTTAAATTTAAAAATTGTAATTGATTTAAAAATAATTTCAAATTTTTCTTGTGATGATGAATTATCATCTTTAATTTGATCTAAAATATCTTGTAAAAATTTTTTTGCTAATAAAACTTGAGAATTTGAACCAGTTAAAAATATTAAATTATCAATTTCTAAATTATTTGGAGAAATTGAAGGTAAATAAATGTTAACATCAGTTTCTTTTGCAATTGATTTAAAATTTGAAAAATTTAAACCACCAATTAAAGGAATTAAACTTATTGGAATTTTAATTGAATCAATTGTTAAATTTAAGAAATCATCTAATAAAATTCTAATTCTTGTTTCTGCAAATATTGTATTATTTGATTCACCTAATATATAAATGAATAAATTTTGATTATTAGTTTGTTGATTATTAAAAGTTAATAAATTATCTTTTGATTGATTTAAAGAAAAATTTAAATTATTATATAAATCTGAAATTATTGGAATATCTCTATTTTGAAAAGATTGAAAATTTTCAACTTTATCACTAATTAAAATTTCAACATTACAAAAATTTGCAATTTTATCTAAATTTTTTTTAAATTCAGGAATTAATTGATGAGAATTTGTTGAATTTAAGAATAATTTTTGAAATTTAATTTTATCTAATAATAAAGATTTAAAATCAAAAGTTTTAAAATGTTTTAAGATGTTTAAATGTTGATTAATTATTGAATTTGAATTTAAAGTTAATAAAATTTTTGAATTATCAATTAGTTCAATATTTGAATTTAAATTAGTTAATAGATTTAAATTATCAATTATTTTAAAATTTGAATTATCAACGATTGAATTTGATGAAGATCTAATAATTTGGTTGTTTAAATCATTCCAAAGACCAGTTTTTGATTCATATAAATATTTTGAATGTATGTTTTTTAAAAGAAAGGAATAATCTAAAGGTATATTTGCCATAAAATCCATCTTGTTCTATAACTTGATCTGTAGAATGAAGAAGCAAAAGTAAACTAGCAATTGAGATAGCAAAAGGAAAGTAAGTAAGGATACAAATAAAGAAAGGATACAAGAGCAAAACTAATTTTAAGCAAAAAAGCCAAAAGAATAAAAAATTTTGTTGTTGTTTTTTTACTATTTTAATTCGAAAAGTAAACAAACTTCTGAAAACGGAAAAATTACTAAAAACTGAGAAAATGTCCGGATGTTTGATTTTTGAAGGCAAAATTTAATTTACTATAATTACAATAACAACTACAATTACTTCTACAACAACTATTACATCTATAGAATAAAGAGTAAGAGTTATGAGTGATCAATTGCCACCTTCGTTACCTCCTAAGGACCCTTCCCTCCATTCATTCAACAACAGTCCCTCTCCTACAATAAATACTCCTACAATAAATACTACATTAAATACTAGTAATGAGGAGGATAAGAGAAAAGATATTAAAATTAATTTATCAAATAGTATAGAAGCATTACCAATTAAATCAATTAATGAATTCTTAACCTCAATTGAACTATTAAAAGGTTATTTATTAACAACAAATCATTCAATTGAAGAAGAATTAAATAATGATGAAGATAAAATAATAATAATTATTAAAAAACTTGAAAATTTTATAATTAATCTTAATTCAATTAAAAATTTTAAAGAAAATATTTTAAAAAATAGATTAATTGAATTAAATGAATTAATTAAAAATTGGCAAGATTTAGAAATTAAAATGTATAATAGTTTAAAAAAATATAATACTGAAAATATTTTTAATTCATTAAATTTATTATATCAAGAATCAAATAAATTAACAAATTCATTATCTGAATCATTTATAAATAAAACTAATTTAAAATTAATTGATAATGAAATTGATGAAAATGATGAATCTATAATTAAATTTATTGAAGAATATAAAAGAGAAAGAAAATTATATTATTGGAGAAAAGAAAAATTACATAGATTTAATGAAGATAGAATTGGTGGATTAAGATGATATATTGAGGTATTTTATTGAAGATATAATATGGTATATATTTTAGGAGTTAATTAATTTCTATATTTAGGTGTTAATTTCTTCCAACATTGAAAGAATAATTGATTCCTTTTCAATATCATCAATTTCAAAAGATGAACAAATTAAAAATATTGAATCATTTAAATTTAATTCATCAAAAA
This sequence comes from Ruyongia namnaoensis, assembly GCA_030563805.1. Taxonomy (NCBI): domain Eukaryota; kingdom Fungi; phylum Ascomycota; class Saccharomycetes; order Phaffomycetales; family Wickerhamomycetaceae; genus Ruyongia; species Ruyongia namnaoensis. The sequence goes on from JAJMKA010000048.1 coordinate 56,477, forward strand.
ATTTTAAAATTTTAATAAATTCTTTAATTGAAATCTTTTTTTCATTCTTCATTTTAATTAAAAATTTAATACTTTTAATTTTAAAATTTATTGAAATAATATTTATTGCAATTCTATCTTCAATTGAATTCTTAATTTCTGGTTCAAAATTATTTAAATAAGAATTATATTCATTTTCTTCATTTGTTGGTGATGAATCATCAGATAATATTGGATCATCAGATATTGGTAATGGTTCAGTTAATATAACAAAATTTTCTAAATCTTTAATATATTTACAACCATTTGAAATTGTTAATAATTTTGCATATCTTGAACTAAAATAATCATTATTAAAATAATTCTTCAATAATTTTAAATCAATTAAATCAGTTTTTTCATTAATAAATTTTTTTGGTATATCAAAAATTTATTTAATTTATTATTCCAAATCCAATTATCATTTTTAATTAATAAAAATGTAAATTTATAAATTTTACATAATTTTTGAATTTGTTCATTAATTCTTTTACTTGAATATTGAATTGAATTAAATTTAAAATTTAATTCATTCTTAATTTCTTTAATTGTTGTCTTTAATAATTGATTTGTTCCAGGAATTCTTGAATCTTTAAATTTTATAATTAATTCAACTAATTTTGAATTATTTTCTTTATTCCAAATTATTTTATGATTTAATTTGATTTCTTTATTCTTAAGTTTAAATGATTTTTCTTTATATGGTTTTTCAATGTTTATATTTACCAAGATGAAATTCATTTGTAAGTGTTTTATTTGGTTTTATACTATTCTCAATAATCTTTTTTTCAATTTCTAATGAAGACATGCTGTAGATTGTAGTTGAATTATTAGAAGTAAAAGAGAAAGAGAGAGATACTATGCTACTATACAACTATTTATATTTACTTTACTGTTAATACTATCACTAACCACTAACTAGTAACTACCAACCAATCACCTGTCAAATGTCAACTAACAACCAACACCAACACACACAACCAATACAATAACAAAACCAATATTTACTTTTATGTCAAAATTGTTAAAAATATCGTGATCATTAAAAAAAATATCATGATCAAAAAGAAAGAAAAATTAATTAAAGCTTCAACTTTTTAACGAAATTATTCTGAAAATAAATGATATTGATACTAAATTAAATCAAATAAGATCAATTAGAATAAATAAATATAATTATAAATAATAATATACCATTTTAAACTAATTAAATATCATAAATACTGACTTTTTAGTCAAATTAAGTATTAAATCTGGGGATTTTACTTTTTTCCAGAATTATTAGCAAACTAATTAAAGATGAAAGTAAACTGGTGATACAAATCTCCTGTTAAATCTTTTATTGGAGTAAATTGTTGAATGTTGGGAATTATATTTACTATAAAAGGAGTAGTTTTGTCTAGTTTCGAATTTTTATATTTTATCATCAGTATTAATAACAACAAATAACTACAATACAATGACAAATAAAAACAAATCAAAGAAACAAAGACAATTTGCTAATGGTAAATTACAAGAATTTGAAGATTTAGAAACTTTTGAACAATTTTTAAAAGATGAAAAAGAGGATGATGAATATTTTAATTCTCATGCTCATATTCAATATATTCCACCATTTGTAATGCATGAATCTCATAATGATGTTGAAAGAATTAAAGATTCACAAAATAGAAAGAATAAAAAATTTGTAAGACATCTTCATCAACATATTGAAAAACATTTATTAAATGAAATTAAAGAATCAAGTGGTATACCAAATTTAAATTTTAAAAATATTGAAACTTTACAAGATTTTGATACAATTACTTGGAAATATTCAAGTGATGAATTAATTGAAAGAATTGATTTAAATCAAATTAATCAAAATCATTTAGATAGATATAAAGTTGAAGTTAAAGTTAAATGTAATTCAAATGGTGCAATGATTGATGTTAATTATGATTCAACTCCTGTTCATTATCAAGATGTTGATGGTGATTTATCAATTCCATTATAGTTTTATTTTAGCTACTTTTATAATGTTTTATGTGTTTAACGAATAATGAAAAATAATCTTAATAACTTTTTACAAATGTAGTTTCTATTAAACAAAACATTAATTTTTTTTCTAAACAAAAGGAGAATTTAGATTAAGTTTTTAGCTAATAAAATTTCACCAATTAAAACACCAGCACCAGCAGCACCAATAATTGTATTATGAGATAAAACAACCATTTTAAAATCAAAAATTGGATCAGTTCTAATTCTACCAACAGAAACACCAAAACCTGCATCTCTATCACGATCTAATCTTGGTTGTGGTCTATTTGGTTCTTCTAATACATGAATTGTTTGTTTTGGAGCTGATGGACAACCTAATTTAAAAGCATCACAAACATAATCTCTTAAACATTGTTTAACTTCATCAACACTTGGTTTATTTTCAGTAGCAAATTGAATTGAAATACATTCAGTATGACCATCAGATACTGGAACTCTTGTACATTGAGCACTAACAGTTAATTCATCATCTGTTAATAATTTAAAACCATCACCATTTGAATTAATTGAACCTAAAATTTTATGAGTTTCCCATTCAATTTTTTCTTCTTCACCAGAGATATAAGGAACAATATTATCTAAAATATCAATACCTGGAACACCTGGACTATAACCAGCACCAGAAATTGCTTGTAAAGTAGTTGCAGTAATATATTTTAATGGACCAAATTTTTCAACTAAAGGTTTTAATGGAGCAACAAGGCCAGCAGTTGAACAATTTGAAATACAAACAATAAAACCTGGTCTTTTTGAATCTTTTGAATTTTTTAATTTATTTTCTAAAACTTGTAAATGTTCAGGATTAACAATTGGTACTAATAATGGAACTTCATCATCTCTTCTATAATTTTTAGCATTTGAGACAACAGCTAAACCTTTTTCTTTAAATTCTTTTTCAATTGGACCAGCGTATTCAGCATCTAAACCTGAAAAGACAATATCACAATCTTTAAAAGCGTCATAAGTACATTCACTAACTATTAAATTTTGAGCAGATTCAGGTAATAATTCAGTTTGTTTCCAAGTAACAGCATCTTTATAAGCTTTACCAGCAGATCTTGGAGAAGCACCAATGGCAGCTAATTCGAAATCTTTATGTTTTGATAATAGTAAGATGAAACGTTGACCAACAGAACCTGTGGCACCTAAAACACCAGCTTTCTTCATTATAAATTCTTTAATGTTTTGAATAAGTATAGAGTAAAGTTGTTGAAATTGAATTTTTCAGTGAGTCAAAATCGAAAATAAAAAAAAAATTTGGAGGGTGACATCATCTGAGAATTTTTAGGCAGAGAATTTTGAAGTTTAGGCAGAGGGTCCTTCTAGAGATTTAGGCTGGGGGTGTTAGAGTTTAGGCAGAGGTGTTATTACTTACTGCTTAACTCTTACTATACAACAGTTAATTAAATACTAATTACTACCTTATTAATAACTACATAACCACTAACCACTAACTACCTCCATATCCAACTACTAACTACTAGCTAACTACTCAATACATACTCTCCCAGTCCCACAGTTAAATCAAATCAACCATCAAAATTTCTGCCACAAAATTTCTGCCAAAAACCAATCAAAAATTAAAAAAAAACACCTTCAAAAAAAAAAAAATCAACAACAAAAAAAATAAAACAAATCTTCAACGAATTCACTTTAAGAAATCTAAATTCAATTTACTCAATTCTTTAAAAAATGTCATCAATTGCTTTACGTCCAATCACCGCTGCCAGAAACCCATTACGTGCTTTCATTAGAGCCTACTCTGAAGGTGCCACTGGTGGTAACCGTCCAGAAGCCAACTCTGATGCTTTCACTGTAAGTAAAAATTTTATTTAACCTAATTAATTCACAATACTAACATTCAATTGTTATCTATAGAAACGTGAAAAAGCTCAAGAAGATTTCTACGTTAAGAAACATGAAGCTGAACAATTAGCTGCTTTAAGAGAATCTTTAAACAAACAAAAACAATCAATTGCTGATATTGAAGAAAAATTGTATGTATACCCCCTTTTTTTGCCACATAACAAAACATAATACTAACCTTTAATTTAAAAATAGAAACAAATTATCTAAATAAGTTTAATTCAATTTCAATAAACCAAATAATGAATTCTAATAAAAAAAAATTGTATCACTGTTTTGATATAGTTTTTAATTTTTTTCCTCTCTTAACATTTAATAACCAATACATAAGATATTCAAACATTTACATTAAGAAAAGAAGAAAAATACAAATAAAAAAAAATCAATGATTTAAGAGAGTGACGTTTTTATGATTTAAATATTCAAATCCAATTATTTATCTTATATTAATATATAAATTAATTAATTGATGGAAAAACTAGATTATTCTATAAATAATTAATTGATGCAAAATAACTGTAAATTATTCTAAATTCTTTTTCTTTTCTGCCCATAATTTTGCATTTAATAATAATTTATTAAATTTTTTATCTTCTTTAAATATATAATCAAAATATTCAATTTCTTGTCCATCATCATTTGTTTTAATTCTTTTAATAACATTTGGTAATCTATCTTCAATCTTTTTTATTCTTTCAATTTTTTCTTCTTCATTAATACAATATTTATTCTCAAAATATTTAAATGATTCTAACATTAAAATTCTTTCTTCAATTAATTTTTCTTGTTTAAAAAATTTTAATCCTTCTTCAAATATTAACCTACAATTTTCTAAATTTTCTTCAGTTATTGGAATATCAATTTCAATATCATCTTCATCATCATCTTCTCCTTCATTTCCTAACATTAAACTCTTTAATTTTAAAATATCTTCTTCATTTATTGGTTCTCTTAATTTAAAATAAATATATCTTAACCAAACTTTAACATTTAATTTAAATTCTTCAATTTTTAACATTTTTTTAAAAATTAAATCACATTTTGAATATTCATAAATTGATTTAAAACTATTAATATATTTAAACCATAATTTTAAACTATTTTTAAAATCTTTTAATTCATCTTGTAAATAATTAATACCAATTTCATAAATTATTGAACTTCTTTCAATTTCATTTAATTCAATTTCAAATTTACTAAAATTATCCCAAATTTTATAATCAAAATTAAATTCTTGTAAATATTTTAAATAAATTTTTCTAACTCTATCAAATTCTTTTAATTTAATCTCAAATTCAATATAATATTCAAATATTTCTTTATAATTTTCAATATCTTCTTCATTATCATCAAAATTTAAATTACTTAAAAATCCAATAATTTGTCCTAAAATTTTTCTTGATTCATCAATTTCTTCTCTTCTAATCTTAAATTTTGAATAAAAAATTCCAATTTTAATAATTAATTTTAAAATTTTAAATTTTTTTAAAATTTCTAAACATTTATTTATAATTTCTTCAAATTTTTTAAATTCAAGTTTAAATTCAAGATAAATTAAATATTTAATCCAAATAAATATAAATCTTTCCCATTTAATTGAATCTTGTTTATATGTTTTTTTTGGTATTTGATTTATACTTGTTTCAAATATTTCAATTATTTTAAAATCATTATTTAAATCATCTTTTTGTAATATAATATTAATTAAATTCCACCAATTATCATAATCTTGTGGATCTTCTTTTAATTCATTTTCATATCTAATTATTCTTTTATTTAATATTAAATCTTCAATATTTTCTTTATTACCAAATTGTTTTTCAAATTTAATCATTTCATTATTAATATAATTTGAATTTGGAAATTTTGTTTTACCAAATTTAAAAATATCTCTACACCTTTCAAATTCTTTTTGTTTCTTTTCCCAATTTGCAAATTCAATAAGTAATTTAATACAACTCTTATTAAAAATATTTGTTTCTTCATCATCATATATGTTATCATTAATCATTAATAAATCAATACCTTTTGTAAAAACTTCTCTAACTGTATTAAAATCACCATAAATTTCTTCAAATTTACTCCATTTAACCCAAGTTTCAGCAAATGGATGAATTCTAACATAATCATTAAAAATTAATCTACAATTATTAATTTCATTATATCTTTTTTCAAAATTAATAAATGTATCAAATACATTAAATTTTGGTTCCCATTTAATCCATCTTTTAAAAATTTTTCTTGTACCTTCAATATTTTCAATATTTTCTTCAATAAATACATATTTATACCAAAATTTATCAACTTTTGGTAATAATGTTGTAACTCTATCTAATAAATTTCGACAATGATTAATATTTTTATTCTTAATTTCAAAATCAATATATCTAATCCATAATGGTACATGATAATTATTAATTTCTAAAGCTCTTTCAAATATTGATCTAGCTCTTCTAAAATCATGATGATCAACTTCAAATTGTGCATATCTCATCCATTGATTTATATCCAATCTATTTCTTCTTAATGCATCTTCATAACCTTGTCTTTGTCTTCTTTGATATTCTTGTAATTCTTCTAAATCTGCTATTTTAACTTTTGTTTTATTTAATAAACTATCACCATCTTGTCCACCTTCATAAGCTTCTAATAAGATTTGTTCAGACGTTATTTGTAATTCAGATACATTTTTAGATTTCTCATTCTTCTCACTCATGACTTCTACAACTAACTTTTAGAAATAAATCATAAAAACATACAATTAATTTTATTTACTTATATAAAAACATTAAAAAAAAAAAATTGCCACCAAAAAAAAACTGTTGCTTACATAATCCACACACCATAGTTAATTATTTTAGAAACCACCACGAAGAGTTAAAACTAAATGAAGAGGTTGACCAGCTTGGATCTTGTAGTATTCCACTGTGTTGTCATTGTCGACTTGTTTACCATCGTATACTAATCTTTGTTGGCTTACTGGAATACCTTCTTTTTCTTCCATAACTTCTTTGATACGAACAATCTATAACCATTGTTAGTTTATTTCCAATTCATTTACAAGTTTTGCTTTAAAATTACTTACTTTGTCTGTTGGTTCAATGTCAACTGGAATCTATTTGTATTTATTTGTCAGTATTTCTCTACCTATTAAAATCAATTCAATATTTGTGTAACACATACTTCTTTTCCTGTCAAAGTCTATTAATATGATAATTTTGCGTTAGTAACCGGCTGCTTCCTTGATTACAAATTGATTTCTGGGAATTGAAATCAATTCAATTCAATCAAATACATACTTTTACAACGATATGCATCTTTTAAATAGTTTCTGAGTCTGTTTTAATATAAATTTAAAGTAGTTTTTAAGTTGTTTTTTGTTTTCTTCTTAAAAAAATCGAAAAGGAATTTGGTGATTTTAGTCAGAAATTACGTAATCTCAATAGCAATATTACCCTATTTAGCTCTTATTAGTTGATTTAAACATATAATTGATGGTATTAACGGGTATAGACATTTAATATGAATTACAATTGGTTTTAAATGTAGAATTTCGAACATACAAACGCTTATATTTGTTGGTTTATATTAAAATTCTTAATATTGGGTCCTCCACAAAAAAAAATTTTATTCCCCCATATTATTTTTCGCAATTTTGTTAGCAAATAAAACTTTTATATAGAGAATCAATACAAATTCATAATTTTAATATCTTGATAATTGATAAATATACTGAAATGCTTTTATGAATTATACTCTTGGACTACAAAATTAATCTCAGCCAATCAAACTGGTCAATTGCTAGGTTTTTTTGTTGATTTATCGGTTAGTTGAATTTTCAAATCATCAACTATAAATACAGATCAAAAGAACCATTTAAAATACTTTAGTTTTATGTTTTTGATTCATTAGAACTCATTAGAAGTTATTAACTCTAAAGAATATAATATAACAAAACATAAATCAAAAAAATCTTTCAAGATGGATGGAATGAAATTATTTGAAGTCAAATTAAATGACGATTATTCATGGCCTGAACCTTTAAGTGAAACTCCTGTTCCACTATCACCAGAAATGGAAGCTAAATTAGATCCTGAATATAAGAAGTTTTATTATGAAAATGTTGCTTATAGATTAGATCTTTTAGAAACTCAAAAATTCCCAGTTGCTAAAACTAAAGCTGGTGGTAATAAATTACCAGGTACCCCAGAAATGCCAGAATTAAAAGAAACTTATGAATTAGAAATTCCAAGAACTTATTATAATCCTGCTAATGAAGATTCAAACATCTTAATCAAAGTTTTTGTTCCAACTGGTCCAGCTCCAGAAGGTGGTTTCCCATTATTATGTTGGTATCATGGTGGTGGTTGGGTAATGCCAGCTTCTGATGATGTCTATGTTAGTTTATTAGCTAGTATGACTGGTTGTGTTATTGTTTCAACAATTTATAGATTAGCTCCAGAATTTCAATTCCCATTAGGTTTACATGATTGTTATGGTTCTTTATTATACTGTGTTAGAGAAGGTCCAACTAAATTTAACATCAATAATTCTAAAGTTGCAGTTGGTGGTTTATCAGCTGGTGGTAATTTTTCAGCTATTTTATCTCATATGTATTCTAATGATCCAAATAATTCTGATATTCCAAAATTAGTTTGTCAAATGAATGTTGCACCAGTTATTGATAATAGTGCTACCATGGCTTCTTATAAATCTTGGAGAGATTTAAAGACTAGTACTCAATTAACTGCTGAAAAAATGATTTGGTATAGAATGTTATATTTACCAAATATTGATGATTGGATTAATCCAGAAGCTAGTCCAATCTTTTATCCATTCTCAAGTTTTAAGAATTTACCACCTGCTGCTTTCTTCCTTGGTGATTGTGATATCTTATTCTCTGAAGGTAAAGCTTATCATGAAATTTTAGTTGATATCGGTATTGAAAGTAAAGTATTTATTTATGAAGGTTGTCAACATACCGTTAGTGCTATGAGTGGTGTTATGAGTAAAGCTAAACAACATCTTGTTGATATTACTGAAACTTTAAAACATTACTTCAAATAAGTCTTACAGTAATTAATTTTATTTTTAAAAAAACACATAGAAGATTTGGGAATTGAGTTTCTAAAAAACTATGGTCTAAAGAAAATAATTAAATATATATATCTAGTATATAATTCAAATATAAAATCATTAAATAAAAGTATTCTTCATCTTTTGTAGCGTTGATTTCTGAAATTAATACTTGTTCCACTTTTAAGACCAAAACCCGAACACCATGCTTATTATTGTGAAAGAAATTTTATTAAAGACATCATCATCACTTATAAACATTAATTGTTGAAGAAAATATATAAAATTCTAATATGCTACCCACTCCTTATGTTGATGCAGATTTTGAGAAAGTCTATGAACCATCAGAAGATTCATTCTTGTTATTAGATTCATTTGAAGAAGAGAAAGAATATTTAAATAAAAGATTTAATAAATCACCATTTATAACAGAGATTGGTGTTGGATCAGGTATAGTTACAACATTTCTTTATAAAAATATTCTACCTAATGGTTTATACATAAGTACTGATATAAATCCTCATGCTTGTAAAAGTTTAATAAAGACAAGTATAAAAAATGATAAAGGTTATAAATTTTTAGATACAATTCAAGATAATTTAACATATTCAATAAGGAAAAATCTTATAGATATTTTAATCTTTAATCCCCCATATGTCCCAGCAGAAACTGTTCCTGATATACCTGATACAGAGGATGATGATAAGTGGTTAGATTTGGCACTTGATGGTGGTGAAGATGGGATGATTGTAACTAATGAATTGTTAGACAATTTTGATAATATACTTTCAAGCAATGGTGTTGCTTACATTTTATTCTGTGCAAGAAATAAACCATTAGAAGTAGTTCAATCTTTGAAAGAGAAAGGTTGGTCTGCAACTTTAATAATAAATAGAAAAGCTGGTTGGGAAGTTTTATCTGTCTACAGATTTCAAAGACAAATTTAAAAAATCTATCATAATCATTACAAATGTATTTCTTTCTATACAAAAATTCAACTGTCTTCTTTAATTAAACAAGTCTGCAAAAATATCTTCTTGACATGAATCAAAATCAATAATAGTATTATTATAAACATTTTCATAGTTATAATAACTTAATTTATCAAAAAATGGTTTTAATGAAACAACTGAATAAACTTTTTTGGTACCTAATAATAAAGGTTTTCTTAAGCCAGTACTTTGTTTACTTTCATCAATTCTTGCTGATAATATTGATTTTTCTTCCATAATATTTTGAATCATTGTTTTATTCTTACTATTTTTACTTAATCTTTTAACCATATTAGCACTCTTAGCATCAGCATTAACAAACATATTTTCATTCAATGAAATTTCATCAATCAAACTAATAATATCAGCATTTTTATAGACAGCATTAATAGTATCAATAATAAATATCCATTCCTGGAAATCTTCAAATTTCAAAACTAGTAAAAGATCTAATAATTTAGAAGCTTGGAAAATACTCTTAATATCAGTAACTTCTTCTCTATAAACTTTCATAAAGAATTGTTGTAAAGAAGTATAAATTAAAGTCCAATAATCATATAAATGAATTTCTGAAAATCTCATAACAATAACTCTAATTAATAAAAATAATTCTGCTAATGTCAAACTTTCTTTATCAGGTTCTAAAGTTGAAATTTCATGATTAAAAATTTCATCAACTTTACCAAATAAATCTTTTAATAGAACAATATGTTGATCTTTATTACTGATCAATAATAAGTAACTAGTTCTCTTTAAATTCATAGCCTTCATTACTTGTTCATTTTCATTCCAATTAAAAATATTAACTGAACCAACACCACTAGCTTGTGGACTAACTTTTTGTGAATATTCAAGAATCTTCTCAGATGCATCATTATTTATCCAATTTTTAATAATTGTATTATAATAAGCAACATCATATAACTTAATTTGGAAGAAAAGTGAATCATTAAAAATTTCTGAAATTAAAAATCTTAAACTCTTGAAATTAACATATTCAAATGATGATAATTCTAATAAAAGATCTAATAGATATGATGAAATTGATGATGGGAATTTTTTGGATCTTAATGATGGAGTTAACAAATTAACTAAAATTGTGGAAATTATATTTGATTGTTTATCTTGTTCTTGAATGATTGATGGAATCATTGGACAAATATATTTCATAGTGTTGCAAATAGTTTCTTGAGAAATTGATGAATCAACAATCATAGAGGAACTTAAGGATTCTTCACCATTATTGTTTGAAGCAGAACTTAATGATCTACCATTATCTTGACTGTCATTGATACTTGTTGTTATAGCACTAGTTATATCATTGTTCTTGAAACTTAAAGCAGCTGGTAAAATTTTCACAAAAACATCAGATAAATCTTTTTTAACTTTCTTTTGACTTCCAAAATTTGAATTCTTGATCTTGTGTGATATGATGGCAATGAATTTCAATACGAATAATAATGATAATTTATATGCTGGTAAATCATTAGAAACATCTTTCAAGAATGAAATAGATACTGGATATATGTCTTCAATAGAATCATCTTGTAATGAATTAGTATAACTGATTAAGAATTCACCAACATCATTACAACCTGGTTTCATATTCTTTGATTTAACTGACTCTGTCAATAACTTTAAAATATAAGGAATTGTTAATTGTGGTCTGGTACCATCTAAAACATGTAAAAATCTAAAAGTGACACTATCATTTCTAAAATCTGTTAACATTAAATCTTTCAAAATTTCTGTAGGTTCTAATATGTATAATTGTTCTAATAAATACTTTGATTTATGTTTTAACTTTAAAGATTGAAATTTTATTGATTGTTCATCAAAACTAGCATCATTTGCATTTTTCAATAAGGAATCAGAATCTTTCCAAATACGGAAACAAGTAGATGTAGCCTCTCTGAAACAGTTGTTTAAAATTTCACGACCCTTTGTAACATTATCTTGAGAGTTAGATTTCTTATTTGTATCATTAGCTAATATACCAGATACAACAGTTGAGAAGAAACCTGGATCTTGACTTGAATTTGCAGTTTTATTAACTTCCAATGAAACAACATAAGTACGCATCAAAGATAACATTTCTTGAGAAACAGTTAATAACAGAGATATTGAGGTGTCATCTTTTGCAGATGAATCATTGAAATAAAGATGATTGACTTTTGTTAAAACTTTAGTAGCAATTGGTTCAACATAATCAAATATAGTATCATCTTGCAGTTTCAAAGTAGCAATAAGTAATTCAGTCCAGGAACTTAATAAACCAGCAGTATTGAATTTTTCAAAACTTGATAATAAGAATTTGGTTAAATATAAATCTTTACCACTTGTTTCTAGAATTGGAATTTTGCTAGTAGTTTGAATACCTAACTTTGTTAACTCCTTAATATGATCAAATAAAATAATAGATAATTCTTCATATTGTTCATCTTCAGTATGGTTATTAACATATGATTCTGTAAGTAAGAATACATCCATAACATGTTGTTTAAAATCTTTTTCTGTACCATCTAGTAAAATTTCATAAAGTTTTAAAATAACGTTAAAAGTCTTTGAGTCATATTGTTCAGTTTTTAAATATTTATTTAATGCAAATAATGTAAACCCCTTATAAGTTGAAATATTTTCATCTTTAAATTGTACAGAATGGTTGACTAATAATTCATCTTTAAATAATGGTAATAAACTTTTTAAATCAACCTTTAAAATATTTAAAACCATTTGTGAATGATATGTGAAAATGGCACTGTCTTCAATAGTTTCAGTCAAATTGAATGTCACCAGTTGGAAAAGTCTGTTAATTGACCCACTATTAGCAGTATTAATAATCCAATGATGCAATAGGGAATGATTTGGAGTTTTGGAATTATCAAGCTCATCTAATATAATTTCCAATGGTCTCATTAATATTGAAGCTTCATTTGAATGAATCCATAAATGATTGAATATAGTTAATCTTTCACCAAAATTATTTAAACTTAAAATATATGAAGTAATAGATGCTTCAACATATGAAGCATAATCTGGTAATGCTAATTGATGGAGAGTTTTAACAATTTCAACTTGATATCTATTACCTTTATTCTTTAAAAGTTGACATAATTGATATACTATTGATCTAAGTGATTCAATTCTTGTAAATGGAGATTGAAATTCAATTTTAGTAAATAATTGAGATACATTTAAAATAGTTGCTTCTTTGAATTGAGTATTTGATATAATATTGATTAATTCTTCATTAGTATATTTTAATTCAGGAATTTTATCAATTAAATCAGTTAATAAATCAACATTTTCAACGTTTGAATTAGATTTTAATGAATTGATAGTATTTTGTGAAACTAATGAAAGAGTTAAATAACTTAAATCTGCACTTTGGAAAGGTAAACTATTAACGTCAGTTGATTTATAATAAGTATCTATCTTTGTTAAAATTTCATCATTTGATTGTTGAGTTTCTTCATTTAAAGTTGAATGTTCAATAGGCAGATATGCTCTTTCAGGAATTAAATCCATGATTGATTTTAATAACAAGTTCCAATTTTGATTGTTATTTTTATTATTTGATGATTTAATTAAACATGATACAAAGAATAATGGGAATTGATGAACAATCATATCTTCATCTTGAACATTGAAATTCTTTATAATAAATGAAATGAATTCTATATCAACTTCTTTTTCATTTAAAAGATCAAATAATGCATGCCATATAGTTAAAGTTTCAACAGCATCAAAAAATGCAGAAGCACCTTTTAAAATTTCAGTATAATGATCACTTTGTGTTGAATTTTGAACAGATTTTAAAAATGGTAATAAAACTTCTGGAATAATTTGTGATCCAATTTCCCATCTATCCATTATTGAAAGACATATTTTTGAACTTATAACTTTTTGTTGAACTGGTGAAGATTTATCAAAATTACCATTTATTAATTTTAATAATCCATCTTTTAATTGATCCAAACCATTTTTTTGAAAATATTCTAAATGATCATTAGTTGATTCTAAATCATCAGGTCCCAATAACCAAGTCCAAATTCTTCTATTAATAGACATATCTTTTTTCAAAATAGCACAAGTAACACTAATAATTAAATTTTGTAAATCACTCTTTGGTATTAAATGTTGTAAAACTGCTGAATCTAATTTTAATTTTTTAATTAATAAATCAAAAAAACCTCTTTGAATTAAAATATTATCAGATTTTAAACTACTTGTAAATGCTCTAACTAATAAACCAGGTTCAGGTGAAATTATTGAAATCTGAGATTGATCAAATTTTGAATATATTTGATCTTTTATTGTCATTTCTTTATTATCTTCATCAACAGTAACGTTTAAATCTGGTAATTTTCTATTACACCAAACTAAACAACCTAATCTTCTTTCCTCACTTGTAATAATAATTAAGAAAATTGATTGCCAAAATAGAGAATCATCATTTAATTCAGTTTGTAAACTTTCAATTAATTTTATTGAAACATCAAAATATTCACTTCTTTCATCATCGATTGAAGGTAAAAGGTAAGTCAATAAAGGTTTTATTATATTTTTCAAAACTTGAGATGGTAAAGTTGGTAAAAAATTCTTATATAGATCTATTATAAGTGGTTTTATACTAATTGAAGCATATTGCATTATTGGAAGAATACCAGGTATCCAAATATTTACATTTTTAGCTAAATTATCACTACCCAATTCTTTAAAGATATAGTTATAAACTTCAATAGTCTTTTGATGTACACCACTAGGTAAACTTTGTGCAAGACATCTTGATAAAACTGATGATACTTTTAAATCATGTGGAATCCAACGTTGAGTTGTATGTGTTTGTTGCAAAGCCTTCAATAGTTTTGATAAAAAGGATATGTAATCTGCCCATTCATCTACTGATTCAAAGTTATTCAATGCCTTCTCTATACCAGAGGCATATCTCTTGTCTCTAGAATCTAGATTGAGAGCCATTGTGAATACTCTCAAGCTTCAATTCTGTTATTTAATTATTGTTTTGCTTAAGTTGTTTTTCTATGTTTAAATGATATTTTTATTTGGCCACCGAATCTATTAAAAAAAAATTTACACGTGACATCCGGACATTTTTTAAAAGGTGTACACTCTTGAAATTTAGCACTTTAAATCATAATCATTTAATATCTAGTTATACAGTGGTTAACTTCCATATTATTCATTAGCTATTACTTTATTATCACAATTGACCAAATCAACAAGTTCAGCTATATCTTTCTCTTGATCTGCAGTATCTGGATGTATAACTCTAAACCCATCATCTTTATAAAGATCGGGAAACTTCAGCTGTAATATTTCATCAAATGTAAAAGTCTTTGGTGCTAAAAACAGGTCTGAATCTTTCATTGAATTGTTGGTAATTGAAGTTGTGGATTTCATATAATCTGTATCAAATTCATCTGTTTTATTATAAACATAATTGGTTAGTTCTTCTATATTATCATCTTGTTCAATAAAGTCAACTAACTTGTAAGCCATGTCATCAAAGTTCTCCTGATACTCTCTAACACCATTACCACGTTCTTGCAATGATTCAACATCTTTAATCTCAGTAAAATAATTGGAATTAAATTGATCTAAATCATCTATTTCATCATAAATAACAACTTCATCAAATAAAGAGTTTGAATCTGGAAAATCATGTAAGATTAAAGGTAAATTATCCAGTTTTGAATTAAAAAAGGATTTAAATTGGTCAATAAAATCCAATTGTTCTCTATTTAAACCTCTGAATAAATATCTCCAATACTTTTCATTGTAAAAAGACCTGAAATAATATTCTTCTTCTTCTTGGTTCTGATTATAAGTTTCAGGATCCAATTCTAAATTACCAAATCTTTTCTCATAAATCATTTTACTAAATAAATTAAAATCTGGATATTGATAGACTAATTTATTATTATCTGAATAATAAGATAATACTATACTTTCTTCATCAATAAAAATATTTGAAAAAATTGAATAATCTGTAGTCATTTCTTCATTAGAGTTTTGATATTGTACTTGCAAAGAATTTGTATGATTTAGAGCATAATTTGTAACAAATTGATGATTTTGAACAGTATCAATGATATATTTTGGCATTCTTTGTGAATCTAATAAACCAAATTCTAATTTTATTCTAAACCCTGAATCAAACATCTTTAATAAAAATTTATCATTAAAATCTGAATTTGTTGCATATTTATCATATGAATTATTTTGACCAAAAGAAATTAAATAAACTGATGATGAATCTGTAAATATATTTTCATAATGATTACAATCTGATGTGATTTGATTGATGATACAAGAATGACAAGAAAAACCTAACGCTTTTGTGATTATCATTAATAATAGCAAATTGAAAAAATAAAAAAGAGACTTATAGATAAATAGCAACAACAGTTGACATAAAACTTTGTTCTTGTTTTGTTAATAGATATAATTTTGTAGCAATGAAGACATAATCATGAAGTCATAATGATGTTCTCTCAAAAATTAATGTTTGAATTATTCTTGTTTTTGTGTAACTGATCAAAACCATAAAACCATACAAACCATTGTGAACACAATAATATTTATAGCAGAAATATTAATCAAATAGTTATACCATATATAACAATCAGATCTGAAAACCATCCCAATTCAGCTTTTATGAACCAATACCAAATTATAGGTTTAGGTTATACTGCTTCTCTCTACAGCTCTATTCCCGGTTAAATAAAAAATTCAAATTTAAAAACCCGAAACCCTGAAATTTTTCTTGAATTTTTTTTTTGATAAACGATAAGAATTGAAAAGAATTGAATTTAAAGATGGTTATTAGTTGGTTTAGATTAGTTTCCTCGAGTATATAGTATCTTCATTGGTAAAGTATTACATATATATCATATAAAACGCGAATTTCTATATCTTAACTAACCGTTACAATCAATGTTAATTTGGCTGCAGTAAGGCTATTTATAAAAGGCTTTCGCTTCTAGGATTAATTGTTTAAAAAATAAATGCGCTGCTTTAATTAGGCTGCTTATCAATTTTAAGTATTTTATCTTTTATCATTGAGTAGATGAAGTTGTTAGTTGTTTAAGAAGTAGAAGTTTCGAGGAATAATTTACAAGTTAAAGATGAATTAAAATAATAATACAAATATTGATTAAATTTTGATTGATATTTAACAGAAACTGCGCCAATCATGGGTTAAGATAAAGCCATATATGCATTATGCTTGTTCTCAAGTTCTGAAATAAAAGATTAATGATAAAAAAAACTTAATGGTAACAAAAAGACAATTGATATAAATATTAGAAAAAAACTATAGAACTCAAGGTAAAAAAGATAAACAAAAACACACAAAAGAAATAAAATAAAGCAAAAAGCACTGCAATTAACTTAAACAAAAAAGGGGAGAAAATCAGAATAGTTTAATCAAAGTTGAATTGAATTTGATTTTGAATTTAATGAAAAAGAAACACAATTAGAAGTGGAATAACAACCAAATAAAATTTCAAAAAACAAAACGATGTATAATAAAAAATGTTTCAATTAAATAATAGTAACAATATAACAAAATAATATAAAAGTAAAGTAAAAAAGTAGTAAAAAATTTTTAGTGGTTTATTTTATTTTAATTTTCCACCCCCTTAAAAAATATTCAACTTTTTTTAAAATTTTCCAGTTTTTTCATAAAAAAATTATAGATATTTTTAAATTTATTTTTATTCTCATGATAAGATTTTTATTTATGAAAGGGATTAAGCAGCAACAGGAGCTTCTTCTTCAGCCCATTCTTGTTCAGTTTGAGCTAAATGTTCTTCTTCATCATCGTCATATTCTTCAACTTCATCTTCAGCTCTTCTGATAGATAAGGTTGGTTTGACTTGAGCTTGATCCAAAGTCCAAGAACTTAAAGCATTTTCAGCATCGATAATGATTTGTTTTGAAGCTTCGAAACCGTCATAGACTTGTCTTGTTTCACCTGGAGTAACTGGAGAGTCATCTAATAATTCTAATAAAGCTTTACCGTAACCAGCGATAAGAGCTAATTTTTCAGAATGTTCTCTTAAAGAATCAAATTGATAATTGAAAGCTAATTTTAACTTTTCTCTTGTAATGTTAGATAATTGAGCTTCAGCAACTAAAGATTCAGCTTCAGCTCTAACTAATTCTTGTTCTAAAACCATAATTTTTGGTGATTGTGGATCCTTGTATTTCAAGTAAGCAATCTTATCAGTAATTTGAGCCTTTCTGTTTCTTGATGGTTGAACAGAGGCTTCAATGTCTCTAACAGATTTTAAAGTTAATCTGTATTGATCATATCTATCAATGAATTGATCTTCTAATTCACCAATTTCATAAATTAAGACACCTAATTTATCAGTTAAATCAGAGACATCATCATCTTGGTCTTCACCCCATATAGATAATTGTTTAGCAACTTCTCTTCTTTCATTGGCTAATAATTCGTAACTTCTCAACAAGTTCTTTTCAGACTTGATTAAAGCACTTAACTTTCTTGATAATTCAGGGCCAAAGTTACCAGCAGTGTTTCTTCTAAAGGAGTTAATTAAAGAAGCTGAACCAAAGAATTTTGACTTGGTTGAAGAGGTTGGTGGAGGTGGGGATTGTAATTGGGAAGCAGTTGGAGCTCTTGCGTTTCTTAAAGAGTAAGTTCTGTGCATTGTAGCAGGTTATAATTAATTATAGATAATTGGAAAAGAGAATAGGGAGTAAAATTAATTCAAGGGGGCATTGAAGCTTTTTATATACTTTTTTCCCGAATTTGAAATTTTTAGGCCCTTTGAAAAAAATGGTGGTTGAAAAGGTTTAAAGTTGTTTACATTTGTTGAAATTGGTGTTATTTTGAAGCAGATTTCTAGCAGATGATGGTCTGAATGTGTAGTTTGTAATGGTATTACTTATATTGCAATAACTTTACTACTAAACACCACTAAGCACGCTCGCAACTACACCACTGTTTGCCCAATGCGGTAATCTTATCGTTGCTGGTGTCCTGTTTGTGACTTTCCTAATTGGGTAATGAAATTTTCCCAGAGGTCGTGGACGAATTTTAGTTGCTATTGTGGTAAAGTGTAATTGTACATAAATAAACGTTTGTGCCTTTATTCTTTACACCTCATCTATAGCCTTGATGGAATTTCACTTACAATTCTATTTCAATTAACAATTTAATTTTAAAATCATATGTATATGTCTTTATGTCTATAAACGTTTGTGTTGTTTCAGTATAATTAATCATAATTGAATATTCTTTCTCTTCTCTTCTCTTCTCTCCTCCACATTCTGTAACTCATTTACCAAATATCTTATTGATTTGAATAATTAATCTTCCAGTACTAAAACCTAAAACTATAAAGACAATCAAAAAATCAATAAATATTAACAATAAACCTCCAAACATAAATCTTGGTGCAAATATCTTCCAAACCATTAAATGTCTTTTAAAAACCATAGCAAATATTAATGTAGATATTGTAACTGTTGTTTGATAAATTAATAATGATCCAATATTATCAATAATTTTTGAATATAATGAAATTGGTTTAAAACTTGGTGTAATTTTCCAAAATTGAATTAATGGAATTGATAAACTTGTTAATATAAATGAACCAAATGTATTTAAAATTATAATTATATGAGTTATTGGGAAAGTAATATTCTCTGTTAACATAAATCCTGTTTCCCAATTAATTGATGTTAATGTTGTTTGATGACCAGTTGTAAAAAAATAAAACATTCCTAACATTCCAAATATAACTGATGTTATTAAACTATTTCTTAATTTTAAAATATCAAATAATTCTAATAATGTTAAAATTGAATAAGTTAATAAAAATATTGATAATTGTCCCATTGGTTTCATAAATAATGAAATTAATCCAATAAAATTAATAATTAATAAAAAATATTGTGATCCATAAACATTATTATAACCTAAAATACAAGCTTCTCTTGAACTTGTTTCAGTATTTTTAATATCTAATTTAACACATAATGGTCCTCTTGACCAACCAAAATTTGCTGCAATTAATGTAACACCTGTAATAATTCTTGCTAATGTAAATTTAAGAAATTGACTAGTCTTAAATTCAAATGATATAATTGAACTTAAATCTTCATTATTATTATGTTCAAAATATTCAAACGTCCAATAAATTGCATTTAAAAATAATATAGCTTTTAATAAATTATTCCATAATGGTGCTGCACTTTGATAAGATGATGAAATATCATAAAATGCTTTAATTGTCATTGGTAATAAATATGAATTAATAAATAATAATAAAATAACCCACCAAGTTAATTTAAAACTTGGTATACATTTATCACCTTGTTCTTCGCGACAAATTGTAATAGTTGATGCTAATTTTGTCATTAAAATAAATGAAATTGAATGATAAATACCCATAATTCTAATAAATCTCTTTTGTTGAAAAAATGATGTAACTAATGAAACAATACCAAATGTTATTAATAAATATGCTAAAATTTTATCTTCCCAAATTGTAAATGAATTTGATCCAAAAATTATTGAATGAATAATTATAAATGAAATTGCTAATAAATTCCAATTATCTCCATGAATTATATAATCTTTTAATGATATACTTAACCATTTAATTGAATATCTATCAAAAATTGGAATGAAAAAACCAAATATTATACCAATTGAACAACCTAATAAAGTAAAATATAATAATGAATTTGTAAAATTTGGTTTTATAATAATTCCAATTGCTAAAAAAATAACTGAAAATAAACTAACCATTGCAATTATTGATGGTACAATTTCTTCAGATAATTGTGAAATAACAATATTTGGTATTAATTTAATATAAATAATTAACATAAATAATGAAATTATTAATAAAGTAATACCAATTGAAATTGAAATCATATCAAATCTTGCCCATAAATCTTTACATCTTTCTAATGATAAACTTTGATAATTAATTGATGATTCAATATATTCTTTATTTGTAATATCATCAAAAATTTTTAATGATTCATACATTTTATTAATTTTAGAATCATCTTTTAAAGTTTTTGAATGTTGTCTATATCTTTGAATTTGTTCAATAGTAAAATTTGATGCTAATTTATAACTTAAATCATCTTTAAAAGCTTCCTTAATTGGGAAACCAAGATTATTAAATGGAATTGGAATACCCATTAACATACTTAAAGTTGGAACTAAATCAATTTGATTAACTGATCTATAATCTTTACCATTTGATGAAATATTATAATAAATTTCTTCTTCATCTTCAACATAAGGATTAAATACATCTTTCTTTTTAGAATATAACCAAAGAGTTGATTGTAATTCATCATTTGAATCACCACCATGATTACCGGTTCTATCCATACCATGATCACCCATAACTATTAATAAAGTATCATCATCTAAACTATCAGTAATATTTTTCAAAAATTCATTCATTTGTAATTGTTTTTCCTTCATTGCAAAATGATCAGGTCCATATCTATGACCACAATGATCAACACCTAATAAATGACCAATTAAAACATCCCAAGAATCTTTTTCATTTTTAAGTTGAGGTAATAAATTATCTATTACACCATTATCAACAGAATGTAAATCCCAAACATTTAAAGAATCATAAGGTAATGAACGGTTTAAGAAAGGATCAAATAGAGCTTTCCATGTATCATCACCAATGAATGAAACTGATCTATTATTTTGCCATAATTGTTTAATTAAATTATCTTCATAAATTACATCACCATTAAAATTTGAACCTGCATCAATAAAAGTTGGTAAAGAACCAGTTGTAATACCTTTTAATCTTTGTAAAGTTGTAGTTGGAGGATCAGCTAAAAATTTTAAAAGAACTGAATTTTTTGTATTTGATAATTCATAAGGTAAAGTTAAATAATTATGATAAAATTCTTTTGAATTTTCATCAGGTATAACAAAATCAAATCTTAAAGCATCAATTATTATTATAACAGTTTTATCAAAACTTTGTAAATCTTTATATGTATCATGAATAAATATATCATCTTGAAGAGTTGAAAAATTATCTAAAACTTGTCTTGATAATAAGAAACCTCTTGTAAAAAATGCAATTGAAATAGCTTGTAATAATGCAAAGAAAAAAAATACTAAACAATAAACTAGAGTTGATAGATTCAATTTATTGTTCCTTATATTTGATTTAATATTTGGTTGTACTAGTCTTTTCTTTACTTGTTCAGCAGATATTTGTTGTGTGGATTGTTGTAATTGATTTTGATTATTTTGAATAGGAGGAGGAGGAAGTGACGGTGAAATGAATTGATCCATTATTTATTGATATTATTGATCTGTGTGGGTATAGGGAATATATGGGTTTAATTATTGGATGGAATGAATATGCTAATGTGGTATATCTAATAGTACAATATATTAGTATTAATGTTGTTCCTTGTTGTTGCTTATGTTGTTGGCAAACAAAAAGGTTAATTAGTTAAAATTAGAGAATTGAAATTAAAATTTTGAAATAATGCAATGGGTCTGTAGGGTCCTAACTAAAGAAGCAGAGGCGAATAGTATTGTCTGTCCAATCTGGAGAACTATATAACAGAATTGATATGATGAAAATAGTCTAAACCTGATTGTTTTGCCTCCCAAAATTGATTGTTGTTCTTTGATTTTTTTGTTTACAATAGGATCAAAATTCAAAATTCATCATTTTTTTTTTTTTTTTTGGCGTCTAAAAAAAATTTTGGCTTATGTAAGCAAATGGGCGACAGGCGCGTAAAGAAGCGTTCATTTAGTGGCTACACCATATTAACAGGGTTTAGACCCTAATTAGGAAATCAACAATTAGCGCTAGAGATTTGGGTTTTATCTTCATATCGATTATATAAATGAAGGGTCCTCTGGAGTTATTTCTTTGATGATCTTAATGCTGTAGCGGTATAGTTATTTAACATATGAACAACATAGACTTGTCTTGGTTTAGAACTTCTGGTGTTTTGTTAAAGAGATTCCGCGATATAAATCATAACAATACTACATAATGCAGAGTGATAATAAAAACTCTAATGTCCTCAACCTCGAGGCTGATATTTCAAAAGAAAAGGAAAAGATTAATTCTGATGTTACTGTTGATCAAGTATCACTGTCCTCAAATACCAAAGTCATAGATCAAAATGATAATGATCAATCATTAGAAGAGAAATTAGATCAACATGAAAAGATTCTTCCTTTAAAACAATTGATACCAATCTTGATCGCTTTATTGTTATGCAGTTTCTTGAACATGGCTGACTCAACTTCAGTTACAATAGCTTCTCCATATATTGCAAGTGATCTTAACGCTTCAAGAACTATTCAATGGGCTGGTTCTGCTTTATTAATGACAAATGCTATATTTACTGTATGGACTGGTAGATTATGTGACATTTTTGGTAGAAGAAAGGTCTTACTAGTCAGTGGTATAATACTTGCATGTTGTGATTTAGGTTGTGGGTTTGTTACAAAAGGTTATCAGTTCTTTATTTTGAGAGGTATAGCTGGTATTGGTAATGGTGCTTTAACTGCTATTCCAATTATTACTCTTAGTGATGTTGTAAGTTTTAAGAGAAGAGGATTCTATCAAGGTATTTTAGGTTCAGGTATAAGTTTAGGGTTAGCTATTGGACCATTCATAATGAGTGCTTTCATTGAAAATACTGAAAAATCATGGAGATCTTTCTACTTTTTTATGTCACCAACTTTCTTAGTTACTTGTATCTTTACTTACTTTGTTTTACCAACTTCAAAAGCTGCATTATCAAGGATGGAAATCATAAAACATTTTGACTATTTAGGTTCCTTTCTATCAGCAGCTTGTTTCATTTTCATTTTGGTTCCAGTTAATGGTGGTGGTAATTTATATCCATGGGATAGTGCTTTAGTCATTGCAATGTTTTGTGTTGGTGGTGCTTTGATGTGTGTTTTCCTATTAGTTGAATGGAAATTTGCAACTTTACCAATGATTCCATTAAGATTATTTAAAAATTTTGCTCTCTCAAATCTATTAATACAAGCTTTCTTCTATGGTATAACATTAGGTTCAGCTTTATATTATTTACCTTATTATGTTGAATTAGTTAGAGGTTATTCTGTAATAAAAAGTTGCTCTTATTTAGTTATTAATCAAGTAGTTGCAGTTATTTGTTCTCCAATTGCTGGAAGATTAATGCAATATTTCAATGGTTATAATTATATAATTTGGTTTGGTTATGGTTTATGGACAGTTCTTAATGGATTATTTTTAACAGTTGACGTTGATTCATCAATGAAAGTTTTTTCTGTTTATTTAATGTTATTAGGTGTGGTTGTTAGTTGTACTTTTCAAACAACAATTCTTGCTATACAAGCTAACTCAGATAAGAAGGATAGGGCTTTAGTTTTAGCAGTGAGAAATGTTTTCAGAGCTATAGGTAATTCTCTTGGTATTGCTATAAGTTCATTAATTTATACAAATACATTAATTAAAAATGTTAATGCAAATACTGAATTAAGTGAAACAATTAAGTCAGAAATAATTAATAATGCTTATAGTAAGCCAGATTTTTCCTTATTTACTGATTCAGAGAAGTTGATTATGCATAAATTATTGATGAAATCAATGAAGAATATTTTTTTGCTTTGGAATCCATTAGTTGGATTTTGTTTTATATTCTCATTCTTCATTAAAGATCATAAATTAGATCAAATTCAAAGCGGTAAACCTAATAATGTCGATGAAGAAATTGAAAATTTAATTGATGATGAAGAAATGCAAATGAGAAAAGAAGAAGATATTATTAGATTACCAATAAATGATGAAACTTCAATTAAGAATAAACATTCTGCATAATAAAGAATGGAATCAAAAGAAATTTATACTGACAAATGGGGGATTGATCAGAGTGATAATAGATATTGTGTTTTAACTAGCTTTAAGGTTTTTATTCTGCATAGCATTTAGCATTAATAATGAATACTAATAATTTATAACAGTTGTAGACTTGTAGTGCAACGCTTCCAAGTACCAATATTGGATCTCTTCAAATCTCAGAAAAAGTAAGAACCGGTTTTATTTCCGAATTGGGTATCTACACGGGTTGAGTAATTTATAAAAATTATATAGAAAAATTTTTTGTATTTAACTATTCTTCTTAACTGTCATTACTATTCCAGTATATACTCGAGCTACGTTCATTGGTTATATGAATACATTCACTAAGTTCATTAATTTAATCACAGAACACATTTTTTCAGTAAAAAGACTATGCCAGAATTAACTAGTATTAGTTCAGTAAAAGAACTAAAAGACCAAATTCTTAAAGAAAAGACTTTGGAAACAACACTTGATGAAAAAGAGATTCAAAAGCTTTCCTTGGAGGATAAGTTAGATCAACATGAAAACATTCTTCCAACTAGACAATTGATACCCGTTTTGATATGTTTAATGTCATGTTGCTTCTTAAATCTAGCAGATTCAACATCGGTAACAATAGCTTCACCATATATTGCAAGTGATCTTAATGCCTCAAGAACTATTCAATGGGCTGGTACTGCTCTATTGATGACAAACGCTATATTCACTGTTTGGACTGGTAGATTATGTGATATATTTGGTAGAAAGATAATATTGTTATTTAGTGGTGTTGTTTTAGCATTTTGTGATTTAGGTTGTGGATTTGTTACAAAAGATTACCAATTCTTTATTTTAAGAGGTATAGCTGGTATTGGTAATGGTGCTTTAACTTCAATCCCAATTATTACCCTTAGTGATGTTGTAAGTTTTAAAAATAGAGGGTTTTATCAAGGTATTTTAGGTTCAGGTATGTGTCTTGGTTTAGCTATTGGACCATTTATAATGAGTGCCTTTATTGAAAATACTGAAAAATCATGGAGATCTTTCTATTTCTTTATGTCACCATCAATTTTATTAATTTGTACTATAAATTATTTTATTTTACCAACATCAAAAGCTGCATTATCCAAGATGGAAATCATTAGAAATTTTGACTATTTAGGTTCCTTTCTATCAGCAGCTTGTTTCATTTTCATTTTGGTTCCAGTTAATGGTGGTGGTAATTTATATCCATGGGATAGTGCATTAGTTATTGCAATGTTTTGTGTTGGTGGTGCAATGATTATGTCATTTTTATTAGTTGAATGGAAATTTGCAAAATTACCAATGATTCCATTAAGATTATTTAAAAATTTAGCAGTTTCAAATTTATTATTACAATCATTCTTTTATGGTATTGCTTATGCATCATCATTATATTATTTACCTTATTATGTTGAATTAATTAGAGAATATCCAATTATAATTAGTTGTTCTTATTTATCTATCCCACAATTTACAACAGTTGTTTGTTCACCAATTAGTGGTAGATTAATGCAATATTTAAATGGTTATAATTATGTTATTTGGTTTGGTTATGGTTTATGGACACTTGTTAATGGATTATTTTTAACTATTGATGTTGATTCTTCAATGAAATCATTTTCAATATATTTAATGTTATTAGGTATTGCATTAAGTTGTACTTTTCAACCAACAATTCTTGCTATTCAAGCAAATTCAAATAAACAAGATAGAGCTATAGTTTTAGCAGTTAGAAATGTTTTTAGAGCTTTAGGTAATTCAGTTGGTGTTGCTATTAGTTCTTTAATTTATACAAATACTTTAAAAAAGAATGTTAATGCAAATACTGAATTAAGTGAAACAATAAAACAAGAAATTGTTAATAATGCTTATAGTAAACCAAATTTATCATTATTTGATGAAACTGATAAAGAAATTTTAAAAAAAGTATTAATGAAATCAATGAAAAATATTTTTATTTTATGGATTCCATTAATTGGGTTTTGTTTTGTTTTCTCATTTTTAATTAAAGATCATAAATTAAATCAAGTTCAATCTGGTAAACCAACTGAGGAACAAGTACAAGGAGAAGAAAATACAAATGATGAAGAAAAACAATTGGGAAAAGTTGTTGGTAATGAAAATGAAGAAGAAATCATTAAATTACCAATGAACGATGAAACTATTAAAAATAAATATTCAGCATAAAAAAGGGGGGATTAAATTGGGGGGATAGAAAATGTTTTTTGCATTATAATACACATACTAAAATTATTTATTAAACTTTTTTTCATTATGTAAGGTAAATTTAGTAAATAAATTGATCAATCATTTTATAATCTATATCACCTAAAACTTCTTTACCATATTTCATTTCTAAATAACGTACTTCATTATAATATTCATCTTTAACTTCAAAATAACCTTCAACAGCTGTATCACGACATAATTTATCTTTAACAATTAAAATATCAGGATCTTCAAATCCAAAAGTTTTTTGATAATTTAATAACATTGTTTTAAATTTAATATTTTCACCACCAATATCATTTAAAATATGTTTTGAATCTTTTGAATTATAAAAACAATTATTTGAATATTCTAATTCAATTTGATTTTTAACAATTTTTAAAATTTTATTTCTTAAATTTGTTGATAATCTTGGATTTAATGATTCATTTTTAATTTCAAATAAACTTTTTCTAAGTGGTTTATAATCAAATTTTTCAAAATCATCTAATAATAATTTTTCTAATAAAAAATCTCTTTTAACATCATTTTTATTAATTGATTTATCCATCATTATTTCTTTCCATTTTTCATTAATTAAAGTAGTTTTAAAAGTATTAAAAAATTCTAATAAAAATTCATCATTATTTTCTAAAATATGAATAATATCATCTTTTTCAAGATAATTTTTATCAATAATTTTAATAAAATTTAAATCAATTAATAATTCTTCTAATGGTAATGATTTTAACCATAATCTTAATTGTGGTAAAAATGTATAATCATTATAAATAGTTGTTAAAATTGGTTGTAATTTATATTCTCTTTCTGTTAAAGTTTTAAAATCTTGAGGAATATAAGATAATTCATTTTGATATCTTGATAAAATAAGTGGTGTTAATTCATTAAATTGAATTAAATGATTATTTCTACAATTAACAATTTTTAATTCTTTATTAATATGATATCTTTGTTTTGGTGTTAATTTTTGTAAAATTTCATTTAAATCATTTGTTGAAATATCAATTGAATCAACTTCTTCTTGTTTTAATTTTAATGGGAAATTTTGATCTAAACCTTTAAATAAATCAATACTTGGATTATATTCAGGATAATTTTTATTATCTTCACCCTTTTCATTTTTAGTAATAAATTTTTGTTTTAATGTTTCATCATTATTTGATTCATCAA
The DNA here is from genome assembly GCA_030563805.1 of Ruyongia namnaoensis. Classification (NCBI taxonomy): domain Eukaryota; kingdom Fungi; phylum Ascomycota; class Saccharomycetes; order Phaffomycetales; family Wickerhamomycetaceae; genus Ruyongia; species Ruyongia namnaoensis. The sequence goes on from JAJMKA010000048.1 coordinate 84,792, forward strand.
ATATAATATTTGAAGCTAATTTTAAATAATCTTGTTCAAATCTTTTTGGAATTGCATCATTTGAAGAAACAGATAACCCAGTAATATCAATAAATAGACCAGTATCAACATCAATTAATCTTGCATCAATTAAATTTTTACTATTACCTTTAGTTCTATGAGTTAAAGAATTTGAAACATCTAAAAAAAATTTACCAAAACCAAATTTTGGATTTTCAATAATTAATGATTGATTAAACATTTTAGATAATTTTAATAAATCATCAATTGGCATTTGAACATCAATATCTGAATCATAAGGGAAAGCCATACCATTAAATTCAAAACTTAATAAAGAACCATGAGCTAACCAAGTTGATAAATTTGCATTATGACATAATTCAAACCAAACTTTAATTAATTTTGATAAAGAAGATTCTTGTTCAATTGGTCTATCATCACCATGAAAGAATTTAAAATCTCTATGATTACCAATTTTCATTATAATACCTTTAATTAAATCAATTTCATTAAAATATTTTTTTGCCGTATCATCATCTTTAATATTCAGAGAATTTAATAAAGAATTTTTAAAATTTTGATCATGAATTATTGTTGCTGATTTATCTTCATCATTAATATATTTATTTATATCTAATAAGAATTGATCAAATTCTAAATTTTTTGAAATTTTATAAGTTTGTTTAGGAAAAAATTTTATATTTTTAAAATTTGAATTTTCAAGTTTATCTTTATTTTTTAAAATTAATGCAGAAAATTCTTTATAATGATCTAAAACATTTAAAAATGGATTTTCATTAATTTCATCTTCATATTTATCTAAATAAGAATCTAAGAACCCATTTCTCATCATAACTAAATCATGTCTTCTAACATTCTCATCTTTTTGAATATTTGTTTGTAATTGAAGAGAACCATCATCAGATAAAAATACTAGAGAAGTTGGAGGATTAAAAGTTGAATAAAGGAAAGATAAAGCTTGTAATTTTTTAATATTTGAATCACCATAAAGTTTATTATCAATAATTTGGAAACCTGGTTCTAAATCTGATGCATCATCAATACAAAATTCATCTCTAAATTTAATATAATCAGAATATTTTAAATTAAATTTTAAATAATTTTCTTCAGAATCAAGAAACATTTGAAGTTGTTCAATTGATTGACTATCTTTATTTGCTTTAAATTGTTCATTTAATTGTTTTCTAAAATTTTTTGGTTCATTAATTGCATTTAATAAATCTTTATTTAATCTTGGTAAAGAAACAAAATTACAATCAGGTTTTTCATAATTTGGTACATTAATGTATCTGTTTAAATAAGTCAAATTTGACCAATCATACCAATGGAAAGGTATATTAATATTGTCATTATTGTCATTAAATAAAGATTCTAATTGTTGATTGATATTGAATAGATATATACCCATTGTAAATCTTGGATCATAATCATATACTCTTGGGAACAATTTATTCTTGTGTCTTATTTTCAGAGGTAGTTCATATATATGAGAGGGTATTGTATCTAGATATTCCAAATTATCATGTTCTTGATCTTGATCTCCATTATTGGGCACATTAATTATTTTTTGGTCGCTTGACAGCCTTATAAAGATGTAGTGTGATATTATGAAGAGAGTTATTATTATAAGGAGCAGTCTTGAGTGCAGTACTCTCTTTATCTTGACCATAGTGTGTGTACTGCGTCTGCTAGATGTAAGAAGATATTAAAGAAGAATAGAAGTGTAAACACCCTTTTAAATTTTAGAATTTTAAGTTAAGTAAATAAGAAAAAAATAAGCCTGTTTGACAGCCCATACTTAACATTGAACATTAGAAAAACAATTCAACCACTGATCTCTGGAAACAAAGTACAACACATACAACACAAACCAAACATACACCAATAACCAATATAAACAAAAGAAAACAAAAAAATTTACCGCCAGAAGAAATAAATTTAAATTAAAATTATTCGCCACAATTTAAAAAAAAAAGAAAAATATACCGAAATAGGAAAAATACCCAAAAAGGAAATCCAAAGTCATCGAAAGAAAAAAAAAAAAAGAACTGAAAAAAAAAAAAAAAACGATGAGTAATTTTGCAAAATTTTCGACAGTATAAAGTTTTCCTCTTTTCCAACTTTTAAACGATCTTAACCAACTACTCAATAAACTCAATAAACAAAGATGTGTCAATCTTGTGAAGCTGCCAAAGCTGAAGCCCAAACCTCCAATACAAATACTGGTATGTCAACTACTTTTCCCATTTGGGTGATTTCTTAGATACCTCTTCTTCTCTAAAACTCAAATCGCTTATCTTGTTAAGTTAAAAACTTTGTGTTGAAAAGGGAAGTCCATGGAGAGGTGTTTTTTTTACTAGGGGCCAATAATTTTTTTATTAGTGGAAGGATGAGATGAGATGAGATGAAGTTGTTGATACTTGCCTGTTTGGGTAGACATCAACACTACTATAGTTGTTGGACTGTCGTTGTATTCCTTTCGTCGTTGATTTCCTCGTCGTTGATTTGATTTCTTCGTCATTCTTTTTTTTTGCCCCCTAGGAAAAATTTTTCAGATTTGAATGAGTAATACTAACAAAAATTTAATTTTATAGAATTCACTAAAGTTTCAGAAGAAAAAAGACCAGCTATTCAATTAAATCCATATGGTCCAAATCCTGCTGATTTCCTTTCAAATGTTTCAAATTTCCAATTGATTGAATCAACTTTAAGAGAAGGTGAACAATTTGCTAATGCCTTCTTTACAACTGAAAAAAAAATTGAAATTGCTAAAGCTTTAGATGATTTTGGTGTTGATTATATTGAATTAACTTCTCCTGTTGCTTCTGAACAATCAAGAAGAGATTGTGAAGCCATTTGTAAATTAGGTTTAAAAGCTAAAATCTTAACCCATATTAGATGTCATATGGATGATGCTAGAGTAGCTGTTGAAACTGGTGTTGATGGTGTTGATGTTGTTATTGGTACTTCTCAATTCTTAAGACAATATTCTCATGGTAAAGATATGAATTATATCGCTAAATCTGCTATTGAAGTTATCGAATTTGTTAAATCAAAAGGTATTGAAATTAGATTTTCTTCAGAAGATTCTTTTAGATCAGATATTGTTGATTTATTAAACATTTATAGAACTGTTGATAAAATTGGTGTTAATAGAGTTGGTATTGCTGATACCGTTGGTTGTGCTAACCCAAGACAAGTTTATGATTTAGTTCGTACCTTAAAATCAGTTGTTCATTGTGATATTGAAACTCATTTCCATAATGATACTGGTTGTGCTATTGCTAATGCTTATACTGCTTTAGAAGCTGGTGCTAGATTAATCGATGTCTCTGTTTTAGGTATCGGTGAAAGAAATGGTATTACTCCATTAGGTGGTTTAATGGCTAGAATGATTGCTGCTGATCGTGATTATGTCTTATCAAAATATAAATTACATAAATTACGTGATTTAGAAAATTTAGTTGCTGAAGCTGTTCAAGTTAATATTCCATTTAATAATCCAATTACAGGTTTCTGTGCATTTACTCATAAAGCTGGTATTCATGCTAAAGCTATTTTAGCTAATCCTTCAACTTATGAAATTTTAAATCCATCAGATTTTGGTTTATCAAGATATATTCATTTTGCTAATAGATTAACTGGTTGGAATGCTATTAAATCAAGAGTTGATCAATTAAATTTAAATCTATCTGATGAACAATGTAAAGATGTTACTGCTAAAATTAAAAAATTAGGTGATGTTAGACAATTAAGTATTGATGATGTTGATTCAATCATTAGAGATTATCATGCTGAAGTTTCAACTCCAATTATTCGTCCAAAAGATGCTGAAGTTGATGAAGAAATTTCAATAAATGAACCAGAACAAAAAAAACAAAAAATTGAACAATAATGAATTTAATGTCACAAACTATAAAATTAAAAAACTCAAAAAAACAAATAAAAAAGATATTTTATTGATAAAATAAATATAAATAGTATTTTTATTTTATATTTATTCTTTAACTATTTAAATTAAATTATTTTCTTTTATATTTATTTATCAATGAATCTGTTCTATTATATTATATTATTATCTATTAAAACTTCTTTTATTTGTTTCTTTCAACCCAAAATCCAAATTTCTTTTTTGTTCTGCTATTTTTTTATTTCTTTCATTCTTATTTCTTACATTATTATTACTATTACTACAACATTATATAAAGTATATTCTTATAAAAAGGGGGTTAACATTAACTGAAAAAGTTCTTTAATATAAATTTTCATTCCATTTAGACTAAAAAAAATTCATGTAGTTTATTGTTTCTACTTAAGGTTTAAAAAATATAGCCATATAATAAATTTTATAGAGTATACAAATGCAAAAAAAAATATATAGTAGATGATATTGAATCAAATGTCTTTGTTAAAAGGGTATTAATGAATGATAATAAAACAAAAAAAAGAAAAAGAATATGAGTATGCAAAAAACAAAAATTAAAAGTAATGAAAGACAAACATCATGGAAGAAAATATATGCAAAAATAAAGATAGACAATTTAATCATCAAGACAACGTAATAAATCATTTGTTGTTAAACCTTCATCAGATGTCTTTTTAACAGATCTTTTAGCATTTGATCCAAATGTAGGTTTCATAAAATGTGGAATATTTGAATTTGAATCAAAACTATTAACTGAATCTAAATCATCATTATCAATTGAATTATTAATTGAATCATTTAAATCATCAAAATTTAATGGATATTCTTCTTCATAATTAACAGGACTAGCAACTTCATCTTCATCAAATTTTTGAAGTGGATTAAATTCTAAATTCTTTATATTATTTAATTCAGCATCTGAAAATGGTTCATAATTTATTGGAATATATGGCAATGAATCTTCTCGTTGAGGAACAAATTCTAATTCATCTTTATCATCTTCATCATCAGTAAATGATATTCTAGGTTGATTTGTTGTAGTAGAAGTATTTGTATCTATAGCTAAAGGATTCACTTTTGGTTTTGGATTAAAAATATTTGTTGATTTATGAAGATTAAAATTCTTTTTATTAATAGCAATTGGATCATCATCAAGTAATATATTCAATTTAGCAGGTTTTGTTCTTAATGGAGTTCTTAGTCTTCTTATTCTACTCTTTTGTGCAGAAATTGGACCTCCACTTGTATGTATTTGTCTTGTAGAATCATTTTGAATTAAACCATTATTATTATTAACAGGTTTACCACCTAATGGTATTCTCTTTCTAGGTTTTTCATTTCTATTGGGTGTTTTAAATGTATCAGATTTCACTTTAAATGATCTGTTTTCATTCTTATTGATGTTAAAGTTGAGACTATTATCATTATCATTTTGATTGTCTTTAAATATTAATTGTTTGGATTTTGAATTCAAAGGAGTCTTTGGAGGACCAGTGATTGCGTTTTCCTTGTTTTCAAAAGTGAACTTGAAATTGAAAGCTGAGGAAGACATCTCTTGATACAATTTTAAATAATATAGAAACTATGTCTTCAACTAAGAGGATCTTAAATCACTTTATTCTGTTGATTAAAATTAATAGTTTGATCTAAATGATGTTTGTTTATTACTTTCCCTTTTTAATTTTTTTTTTTTGTGTAAAAAAACGTGAGTTCCGACTTTTCAAAAAAAATCCAATTCCGACTTTTTTAAGAATTTTTGATAGGTGAAATCTTTTTTAAACTATGATCATTGTTTAAACAAGTACAATCATTATTATTAGTGATTAATACTGTTATGATACCACAGTTCAGATATGATGATCTGGAAAAGGTTGATATAGACGATGTCTCTAGTCACATATATGATATATACGTTGATAGTCATGCAGATAATAAAGATCTAGGTATGATCAAAAAATCTAATCAATTACAGATTGAGATTAAAGATGAATCAAATCAAAATACTTATGAAATTACTATTGAACAATCATTAACCAATCTTAACAATGCTAAAAGTTCAACTGGGTTCGTTCTTTGGCAAATATCACAATATTTTATACAATGGTTGATTAATGATAACTATGGTCCAAAATTGTATAGTGATTTGAATTCAAATATCAATAATAATGAAAGGCAATTAACTATTTTAGAAATAGGTAGTGGTATAAGTGGTTTATTCGGTGCAATAATTCCTCAGAAATTTAACAATGTTAAACATTATATTTCTACTGATCAATATCATCTTATAAAATTGTTAAAGAGGAATTTAGAAAATAATATTAATTATCCAATAAAGACAAAATCATTAGAAATTGATGAATCAACATTCTCTTCATCATCATCAAAGAAAAAGAGTAAAGGATCAAAAACACAATCAACATCTACTATTAATGTACCACAAGTTGATGTTTGTACTTTTGATTGGGAAGAATTAGAACAAGGAAAATCAAGTTTAAAAGAAATTGGTGTAGATTTAAATAATGATTCAATAGATTATATAATTGGATGTGATATAGTTTATAATGATTTCTTAGTCCCTCATTTAGTTAATGCAATTGAGTCTTTATCCACTGATAATAAAACCAAAATAATAATTGGTTTACAATTAAGATTACTTGAAAATATTGAATATTTTTTAGAATGTTTATTAAAGAGAGGTTTTAATGTTTATAGACATTTAGAACAAGTATTGACACCAGAATTAAGAGAAGGTTATGTAATATATTTAATAGAAAGAATAACAGATAATGAATAAATGTTTTACAAATTGAATAAATAAATTATTGTAGTCATAAGTTTTTCCTTCAATTTTTTAACTATACAGAGAATCATTTAAATAAACAAATTTCAAGATTATAAATTACCTTCTTTTTCTAATGATTCAATCTTAGCTAATAATTGTTTGTGTAATTCACCAGTAGCTTTGAAATCAGTTTCCTTTGCTGGCCAACCAACAATTAAACCAGATTCAGTATCATATTTTGGAATTAAATGGAAATGAACATGATCAACTTCTTGATGAGCAATTCTACCATTGTTTTGTAAAACATTGTAACCTTTACCTTCACTACCATCATTAGTGACATCTAAAACTTTGGCAACCTTCTTTACAACTGGTAATAGATCACTTAGAGATTCATCAGATAAGTTATGTAATTTAGCACCATGTTCTTTTGGAATGATTAAAGCATGACCATCTGAAGTTGGTTGAATATCTAAGAAAGATAAAGTCTTTTCAGTTTCAATTAACTTAAAGCAAGGAATTTCACCCTTGATGATTTTACAGAAAATACAATTAGCAGCTGAGGAAGTCATTTTATTCATTGATTAAATTAAGGATTTTAAAAGATTTTGTAAGAATTGGAAAAGTATCAAAGAAATAATTTGGTGATATTTTTCGGAGTTGAAATCACGTGAAAAATTTGGAGATTTTGTTAATTTTTGGTATATTTTGAATTGTTTAGGTATATTTCATGTAGATTTAACGATATTAAAGATATCCTGAATTGCATAACTTCTCAATAATATTTCTTAAATAGTTATACCACAAGTTAACGATAAGGGATCCTTTTGTTGGATTTAATTTTGAACATTTGATTTGATTTCGGTCTTAAAATTATCACTAACAAATTATATGGGAATGTTGAAAATGACACAATATTAGTTTAAAATGTTAAATAAATTTGATAGTTGCTTTGAAATATATATAATTGATAATGTAGTTTAATATATCTTATTTTAAGAGAGCAGGATTTAAGCTTTCTTATTTCCGTAGAGAGTAGTTATAGGTACTGTGGAATCTCCATATTGGTTAAATTGAAATTTGGCGATTTTAAAAAGTTAGAATTTGGCATTAAAACTAGTACTAGAAGAAACTTTAGATTTCAATTATAGTAGAAATCAAATAAAATACTGAATTAATCGATATTTCTAATATAAATAAAAAGCGTTTTAAATTTATACCAGTTTTTAGAGTAAGTTATATATGACCGACCGAACTATACAAGAGACACAAAATTGTTAAAAGAGTATAGATAGAGCTCAATCGAGATCATTGAGGAAAGAACAATTACTCTTGAATGTTTGAAAACAGATTGCAATGGCTAGAACGAAATCAACTCAGATAAAATCATATCTGATAACCTCAAACAAATCTTTTGTGATAGTTAATAGTTACTGCCTTGCCTAATTGTCTTTTCTTCGTTTCAGTGAAAAATTTCAGTTGCAGCTTGCACCAAGAATAAATCTTTCACACCCACCTACATTAGATCAACTCTAGTATTTCTAGCATAGAATAACTTCAGGGTAGAAAAGAATTAGCGTATAAATTTATTTAGTATAAATAGCAATCTTTATCCCCTTAATTTTTTTTCAGCCCGTTTGTTCAATTTTATAACTAACTACAACAACAAGTCAATTATAAAATGGTCAATTACAGTGAATGGTTAAGAGAACTTCCTCAAGATACACCAATATCACGACTTGCAATTCCAGGTACTCATAACTCTGCTGCTTGTCATACAGCTTTACCATCAGTTCAATGTCAAGATGCTTCAGTTAAAGACCAATTAGAAAATGGTGTCAGATTTTTAGATTTAAGAATCTCAAAGAATGTATTAAGTTCTGAACATGAAATGGATTTAATCGTTTGTCATGGTAATTTTCCAATCAAATTATTAGGTAATGTCTATCTAAAAGATGTTTTAAAAGATGTTTATGAATTTTTAGAAGATAAATCAAGTGAAACTGTAATTATTTCAATTAAACAAGAAGGTAATGGTACTTGGGATAATGATAATGATGAATTTGCTAATGCCATTTGGAATACTTACATTAAACCAAATGAAGATAAATGGTATTTAAACCCAAGTATTCCAAAAATTCAAGATTGTAGAGGTAAAGTTATTTTATTTAGAAGATTTGGTGTTAGAAATAATACTCATGATTATGGTTATGAAGCTTCATCTTGGAAATATAATTGTACAAACGATGATCGTGGTTCTTTCCAAGTTCAAGATTGGTGTGAAATTCAAGAAGCTGATGATATTAGTAAAAAGGCTCAATATATTAAAGATTTATCAAATACCGCAAAGAATTATAATTCAAGTTCATCTGATCCAAAATTATTTATTAATTTTTGTTCAGGTTCAAATTTCTTTTCACCAGATTGTTGGCCAGCAAAGATTAATGAAAAATTAATTGAATTAAATATTGAAGATTCTTTTGGTAAAGGTAATGGTATTGTTGTTCTTGATTATGCTGAAACTGATAATTGGAAATTAGCAAAGAGATTAGTTGATTCTAATTTCTAAGAAAGTTGATCTTTTTTGTTTAATATAAATTAACTATATAATAAATAAAACACTTTTGAACCTTCTGCAAAACTTGGAAACTTCGAAACTAGATATTCCAGTAAAACATTACTCTTTATCGATAATGTAATAATGAGTACTTTGCTATTTGTGAGTTTCATCTTAAAAGACACACCAAAAAAATCCACGTGACTTTTCAAAAAAAATATTTCGTCGTTCAAAAATTATCAAAAAGCTGAAAACAAAAATATTCCAAAGACACATCTACATTTCATATAATATAATCATCATGTTGAGTAGACGTTTGTTTTCATCATCTGCTAGAGTATTACAATCAAAAGCAGCAAGCTCATCACCTATATTTTTTGGTGGTGAAAAGAAGTCATCATCAACAACAGAAGAAACTGATGAAAAATCACAAAATAGTTTACCAATAGCTCCAAAATATTTAAAAAAATTTGATATTGGAACAACATATTCACCTGATTTCTTTTCTATGGCTAAAAGAAACTATGAAAATAGAATGAGAATTAAAGCTAATAGTGAGGTTAATCAATTTTTCAATGAACATGTTGAAGAAAATCCATTAGATTATTATATGAATCCAAGATTATTATCATCATTTGTTAGTCCAGGTGGTTATATACTTCATAGTAGATTCACTAAATTAGATAATAAAAAACAAAAAACTGTCAAAAGAGCAATTGGAAGATCTATAAATGCTGGTTTCATGTCTCCACATCATAAAGATTTAGCTTTCTTACCAAGAATTAGAAATAATTAGATTTTAATAAGTTAAATATGGAATTTCTTGTAAATATATATAGTGTGAAATGCCTTTTAAATTAATGATTATTATTATTATTATTGTATGATAAACAGACAAATCTTTGTAATATGCGTTTTAAGTTTTAGATTTTTTAAAAACAGAAGTAAGAAGTAAAATTAATTCCTATCATTATAGTTAATCGACAGAGAGTTATAAAACTGTTACAAATCACATAAATAATTCATAAATTGTTTCATATTATTACCATATAATTTATATAATTTATAATAATGTAATTTTAATTTTTAATTTATAACTTATATCTCCAAAAAATCCCATATAAAAACATAAAACTCAAAAACAATATATCTGTACAATCATAAAATCATTATTTTTTAAATTTCTTTCTTAAAGCCATAATCAATATGACTATTTAGTTATAGTTTATTTAATTAAATTTGTTGTTGGACCAATTAATTTAATATAGACATCTGTACCCCAACCAAAGTAAGATTGTAATTCTAAGTTACCACCAAATTGTTCAACATAAGCTTTAGTTAAAGGTAAACCATAACCCATACCTGCAACGGTATTAACTTCTTCACCAGGAATTACGTTAGCGGTCATACCATTTTCATCTTTTTTATTTTCAACTGTTGTAAAACTATAATCAAAAATATGTTTTTCAATATCAGCTGGAATACCACCACCATTATCACTTATTTTAATATCTAAAGATCTTTTACCACCTAGATCTTTTGAACAAATTGTAATTTTAACAGGTATTTCATGTTTATCATTTTCAATATGAGATCTTATTGAATTTTTTAAAATTTCTGTACAAAAATATTCTAAATGATTACCAATATAAGGAAATTCAATATCTGCACCATCAACAATTTCAATTGGAACAGTTTTATAATATTTAATAAAAGTCATATCATTAACAAAACCTGCCCAAATCTTTAACATTTCTGAAATTTTTAATCTTTTATTTATAATACCAATATGATTTTTATCAGGAGGATTAATATTATTCATAAAATTTGTCGTTATTGTTTCAATATTAATTTTATCATGAAAATGATGATTTAAAAATTTAACAATATCTTCTTTTGGTAATAAATTTCTAACTTCTTGAAAACCTTGAGATAAAGTTGGAATTGCATCTCTATGAATATCTTGAAATTCTAATAAACTTTTTTCAACTTGATTAATATCATTAACATCACATTCAATTAATAATTTTAATGATTTAACATATAAATCATAACTTTGAGCAATATGAGGATTTAGAACAACTAAATAAGGTAATCTTCTAAATTGAGCTAATCTTTTACAATTATAGATTAAAAGATAATTAATTGTTGCAATACTATTTGATTTTATATCTTTATTACTTAATTCCAATAAGGAGTTAAGAGTAATTTTTGGTAATTTAACAGATGAGAAATCATTAATTAATCTATTGATAGATGATCTTAATTGATATTCTTCAACAAATGTTAATTGATGTTTATGATGTTGTTTTGTTCTTTTTTGATGAATTTTAACATTACCATCATTGTTTGAAATTGGAGCAGAAGCAGCAGCACCTGAATTTAATTTTGAACTTGAAGTTATAAATCTATTCCAACAAAATTTATTATTGCGCATGGAACTTCGACCAATGGATTGAGTAGCTCTTAACATCATCTCTTAAACACTTTAAACTAGTTATTAAAGGGTTTTTTAAGTATAAAAAGACACATAATTTTTGTTTTTATTTTCACTTATGACTGATTTCGAATTCAAAACTGGAGCACCGGCAGCTTTAGGACTGAGAATTACGCAGAGGAAGTTTGTTAGTGGAATAGAAGTTTAGGCGCAGAGCTTCTGCCTAGAGTTGGCTGCTTTGGTGGGGAGCTCTGCGTAATTCTCAGTCCGCCACTCTCCTAGGCAGGTACCTCAAAAAAAATTTAAATTTAATGGAACACAGAATAGAAGCCAATAGAACATACAAATAACATTAAACTTGTAAATAGTATTTAACATTGTTACACACAGATTAGAAAAAACATGGTAGTAGACACAACGTTCTACGATCTGTTGGAAATTGACATCTCTGCAACTTCAGTGGAGATTAAAAAGGCTTATAGAAAGTTAGCTCTTCAATATCATCCTGATAAAGTCTCTGAAGATCAAAGAGAGGAAAGTGAAATTAAATTTAAAGAAATTAAAAATGCTTATGAAGTATTGATAGATGAAGAAAAAAGAAGCAATTACGATCAATATGGCGATGGTGATGGTCCTAAACATAGTAGTAATGGATATGATTATGGTGATTATGGATTTGGTGATGTGCCAGATTTCGGACCTGATGATTTCTATAATTTCTTTGGTGGAAATAATTATCATCAACAACATCAACATCAACATCAACATCAACAACAAGCTAGATCTAATAAGAGAACTGAGGATGCACAATTAAATATAAATGTTACTTTGGCTGATTTATTCAATGGTAAAACTGTTAAAGTAACTTCAAGTAGGAATAAATTATGTACTCTTTGTAAAGGTTCAGGTCATAAATCAAGTGCAAAACCAAAAATTTGTGGTGTTTGTTCAGGTAATGGTTATGTTAGAAAGATTAAAAGAGTAGGTCATGGTATGTTCTCTGAACATTATGTTGATTGCTCTACTTGTAAAGCTCAAGGTAAAGTTTATAAATCAAGTGATAATTGTAAAAAATGTCAAGGTAAATCAGTTCAAGAAGAAACAAAAATTTTAGAATTTGTAATTAAGAGAGGTTCAAAATTTGGTGATAAAATTATTTTAAAAAATGAAAGTGATGAAGCTTATGGTAAAGAAACTGGTGATGTTATTTTAACAATAAATGAAAAAGAAACTGAAATTTCAAAATTATTTGAAAGAAAGAAAGAAGATTTATATTATAATATTAATATTTCTTTAGCTGAATCATTATGTGGATTTAAAGATAAAATTATTTTAAAACATTTAGATGATAGATTATTAAAAATTTCAACTCCAACTGGTAAAGTTTTAAGACCAAATCAATATTTAAAAATTAAAGGTGAAGGTTTCCCAATTAAAAATAATAAATTTGATAAAAGAGGTGATTTATATTTAAAAATTAATATTGAATTTCCTCCTGATTATTGGTTTAGTGAAAAATCTGAATTACAAAATGTTTTAAATATTTTACCAAATTCAATACCTAATAAAAATTCAGAATTTAGCAATTTAACTGATGATTCTGATAATGAAGAAAAAAATAATACTGATGAAGTTGATTTTACAATTGTTGAAAATGAATCAAAATTACCTGAATACAGAGACGATGATGATGATTATGATGATGAGTATGGTGAGGCAGGAGGACCAGGTGGATGTGCACAACAATGATTTATGCATTGATATTTTTTTTAGACTAATTATGATTTTGCTTTACATTATTTTACTGAATTTGCCATATGACTTAATGATATTTTAAAAAGAAGAATAGAAAAAAACTTTGTTGAAATAAAGAGGATGCCAAAAAGGTTCATGTATATATTCCTCTTAACAACTTGACCAAATTATAATCGTTTATTTATTCTTATTACTATTGTTATTATTTTAATTTAATTCTCTTTCTATTACGAACCTTTAATATTAATGATCTACTTTTATTATAATATTTTTGTAGAATGACTTACAACTTTGAACCTAATTTAAATTTTCAGAATAATATGTACATTTAGAAATAATATTTTTTATGGATCTGATCTAGTCTGATATAATATAGATATAATTTCAATTTTTCTTCTTCTATGTTACTTGAATTTTAATGAGTTAAATACCATCTATTTTTATTTTTTCTTCTAACCAATATTTTTCTACCTGTATGTGATCTTAATCTTGCTAAAAATCCAACTGTTCTCTTTCTCTTTAATGTATTTGGTTGATAAGTGTTACCACGAGATTTAAAACGACGTTGACCACCACCTAAAATTGAATTTGAAAAGATTGAACCTAATGTGAAAACTGAAGGACCTACTTCTGAAGCATTTGAAGTGGAAACTAATGATTCTGATAATGATTGTGTGTTTTGTATTATATTAGAAGAATTATTTAAACGATATTTTATCATTGGAGTTTGTGATGTTAATGAAGAGAATTGACGTCTGGCATGCATATATTAGTTAGTAAAAATTTGAAGCTAGAAGCAAATAAAGATAAAGTGCAAAAACATACAATGAACCATTACTTATTGAAGCAGTAGCTCTTATTCTACCTATTAGTGAAAACATTATTGATTTTAATTTAGTTTCTTCAATTAAAAAGTAAGTAGATGTTGAATTTATTGAAGTTTTATGTTTTTTTTTTCTCAACTTTCTTTTGGCGTAAAATTTGACGAATAATTTCTCAAAGAAGTAATTACCCTATATTTCTAAATCAGGAAATAAATTTGCGCCAAACCATCTCTATAAAATTTTTTTCTGAATAAAATTAATTACTACTACAATTAATTTAATTAAGAAGATAAAAGATAAGATGTCTACCGTAAAATCAAGAAGAGTCAATACAACAGTTGTCAACAGTCCAGTTACTGTCCATACACTAAGTTCAAAATCATTAACTAAGGAACAAGCTGATAAAATCTTAACAAAGTTTTTAAATAGTGAAGAAGATAGAAATATAGCATTTAATTCAAATAGTGTTACTTCACAAGAAACAAGTGATGGTTCAAATGTTCCATTAAGTGCTAATAATAAACCATCTAACGCTGCTAACGTTTCACAATTGAAAAGAATACAGAGAGATTTACGTGGTTTACCACCATTAGAACCAGCTATTAGTGTCAATAGTAATAATCACAGCAAAGAAGGATCTGTTGATGAAATAATATCGAAGAAGAGAACATTCAATGATGAACAACCTATTGAACAAGATGAAGATTTTAATATGGATGCCGATGCTGGTGTTGAACATAAAGAAGATGCTGGATCAGGTAAAGTAATTGATAAAGAAGAAAGAAAACGTTTAAAGAAAGAAAGAAGATTAGCTGAAAAGAAAGCCAAACTACAAAAGAAATAGATACTTGCTAAGAACAATAAAGAAGGATATTCTTTGATACATTTTATTTAGAAAAGATTTATTAGTTTTGAAGTATTTATTGCATTTACATAAATATTAATCTGGCATAAACATATACATTACACAATAATAATAATCAATCTGTAGATAGATTAAAAAAAAGCAAAATTTAACACATAAATTAAAAAGAATAAAAACAATATTGGGCACATTATTATTCAATATTAGAATAATATATACAAGAAAGAAACAAACAACAAACCCAAGTTGAATTTCACAGTCGAGGAACCGTCGGCATATTCACTCACTTGTGCTGGGGTTGAAGAATCTGAAGTAGCTGAACTTGAACCTGTTACAGATGAAGATGAACCAGTTTCTGTAGCAGAATTTTCATTACCTTGAGAAGAAGTTGATGTAATGTCAATAATCGATGTAACAATAGTACTTTCAATATTGGATGATTTAGTAGAAATGGGAACAGTTGTTGTGTCATCAGTTATAGAGGTGCTTATGGTATTTTCCCCATTAGATGTGATGGTAATTTGAGTGGAACTTTCATTAATGATGCCAGATGATGATTCTATTTCATTATTATTTTCTTCACTGGATTCATTATAACCTGTAGTAGTTGATGTCACTGCAATAACAGAAGTAATAGTGGTAGCTGATCCATTAGTGGATGTTGTAATAACAGTAGTGCTCTTAACTGCACTAGTATCTGAAACATTTGTTAATGGACAGTATGTAGTATATTCTGTCACTTCACCAGATAATGTTGTAGTAATAACAGTGACACTAGTAGTGACAACAGACGATGAACAAGAATCACTAGAACATGAGGTAACTGTAACCACGGTAGTTGATTGATCATTTTGAGTAGTTGTGGTGGTTGTAGCAGTCAAAGGACAGTATGTAGTATATTCTGTTACTTCACCAGACAATGTTGTAGTAATAACAGTGACACCGGTAGTTATGGTTGCTCTTGAACATGTATCTTCTGAACATGAGATAACTGTAACTACTATAGTTGATTCTTTATTTTCAGTTGTAGTAGAAGTAGAAGTAGAAGTAGCACTTGTAGAACTTGAACCAATATTGCTAGTATCTCCAGTTGAAATCTCTGTAGAAGTAGAACCAGTAATAATATTTGTGAATGTTAATTTGTCAGTAGTAACTGATGAAATATTAGAAGTTGAAACTTTAGATGAAACAGCTGAGGAAGAAGCACTTGATAGAGAGGACACCAACGAAGAGCTTACTGAACTTGATGTTGATGAAGTTGATGAAGTTGATGAGGCATTGTCAGTAATAACATTTGTAATTGTAGTTACAGTTGTTGTATTCTCTGAAGATGTAGTACTTGAGATAGAAGATGCATCTGAAGTAATAGTAGAACCTAATGAAAATGATAATGTTGCCCTCTTAACACGTTTACCATTGTTATCAGTAATGTATAAATCAACATTGTGTGTATATGGAGCATGTGCAGTAGCTTGTGCATAAATAGCAAAAACAAACTCTTCAGTAGTTGCGATAGTATTAGAATAAATAGCTTCATAAGATGAACTATGAACATCATCACTTGAACCAACAACTGAACCATCTACCAGGAATTCAACCTTGGTGAAAGCACAACCAGTAGCAGAATTTGGTGAGTCAAGTTCAACATCTTTCCATGCACCATATGAACCTGGAACATGAACTTCCCAATATGGTTGCCCTTCGTTTAGGAAACCAGTGATATATGGTGTCTCTTGAGAAGAAGAAGACGACGAAGATGTGGATGAAGATGAAGATGAAGTAGTTAGATAAAGAGTAGATGAAAAAAATGAGGAAACAGAAGACGTACCAATCGAGCTATCTGAAACTGATGAAGTTTGAGAACCTGAAGAGTAACCTGAAGCATCTTGTGTAATCTTATCAGTGTAACTAACTACTGTTGTACTTAATGACTTAGAAGTAGAGGATGTTAATGAAGAAGTAGTTGAAGAAGCAGCAGCTGAGGATGAGGTTTCTGAAGATGTTATAGAGTTCAAAGAACTTGAAACCGAAGCTGATGAACTTGATGAACTTGATGAACTTGATGA
>JAJMKA010000049.1:0-50771 GCA_030563805.1 Ruyongia namnaoensis
ATATTTGGAAACTTCACTTGTTCTTAAATCAATTGGAGCAGCTGAGACTGAGTTTAATAATAATAAAGTGGATAATAATTTGAACATTCTATTGTAATTATTGATTATTGAATAAGGATAGTAAAATAGAAGTATAAAAATATTTCATCATTTGAGAGGAACTTTCAACTCTTTATATACTTTTTTGAATTCTTAAAAAATTTTCAACTAGGTGTGTTCAGTGCTCATATGGTCAAATATTGACGCGTAGTGGAAGGAGAGAGAGTGAGACCACACTAATATTTAGACGACCATTTTTTTCTTTTTAATTTCAGCAATTGCATGGTACTAATGTATGAACTTAACTTTATACCTAAGCGAATGCCAAACCTATTTCCTATTTCCAAATCCCAGTGGGAAAGTCAGAGGCGATCCTTGTGTCGATCAGTAGTAGATTGTTGATTGTAGTGTTCTTGGAGAGTGTATTGGTGGCACTCATAGACCTGAAGACCTTGTTCTATAGCATGTTTGGTGGTTTGTTAGTCGATGACCTTTACTTTATTTAAGGGAACAGATTTAAAAGTAAAAAAAAAAAAAAAAAAATTATTTTCTGTGAGAAAAAATAAAAAAAAAAAATGTCAAAAATGTCAAAATTTTAATTAAAAGAATTAATCTACGAACAATAATTAATAAAGTGGAAATATTTTATCAAACTAGATCTGCCCAGTGCCCACAAATCTGTAACATGATTTCCTATTCCAGTATATCTAATCAACATATATTGATTTATAACAATGCAGATGTACTACTTTAATAAATAGCTTGCATATAAATTAAGTATCAAATATCAATGAATATGGTTATCTATTGGCTAAATTAATTTAGTATCAACTAGACAATAAAATAAAACTACTAGTGAGTAGTGGTCTCAGGTGAACGTGGGGATTATTCTTATCCATCAATAAACCAAATATCAACCAATAGTAATTATGAAAGAAAGCCCTAATGAGCCCTAACAAAATTACATAAAAATTTGACAGAATTTCAACGTAAAAAAAGCAGAAATTAAAAAAAAAATAACCACTAAAAACTGGGAACTAAAATGGCAACAACAAGAAGACAAGTAATCAACAACTAATCATCACTTAAATCATTAGCAATGGGCCTACAAAAGAGAATAAACTCCTCTAAAGGTCTCCATCTCTTCCAGGAATCAAAACCGTACCATGAAATATTATTTACATTGACTTTAATTCTATCAAAAGTTAGAGGTAAAGTAATACCAAATAATGTTATAATAAACACTATTAATAAACCAATTCATGAAAGATTCCCAAATTTAAGTCCTATAATGATTTCAATTTTAAATATTTTTGATGAATTAAATCAAGTGATTAATGATATTGAACCAATTGCAATAAATTCAAGATTTGGTAATGTTGAATATAGGAAAGTTGATATTAAATTAAATAAAGAAATTTCAAATATATTACAACCATTAATTATTGAATTACAAAAAATTGATATTATTTTTAAATCAAAAGATGAAGAAATTATTGATGAATTAGGTTATTATATTATTAATTCTTTAGGTTCATATAAAAGATTAGATTATGGTACAGGTCATGAATTAAATTTTTTTATATTTTTAATGATTTTAATTAATGATTTTAAAGTTGAATTTACTGGTGATGATTTATTAATCTTATTTGCAATCTATTATAAATTAATAATGAAAATTATTAAAAGATATAATTTAGAACCTGCTGGTTCACATGGTGTTTGGGGTCTTGATGATCATTTCTTTTTAGGTTATTTATTAGGTTCAAGTGAATTATTAACTCCATTACCAACAAAATCTGAAGATAATAATTCTAATGAATTTAAAGAACCAAATTTACAATCAAATATAAATAAATCAACAATTATTAATGGTATTCCATTATTAAAATTAAAACCAAAACATACATTATCAAAAGAAATGATTGATCAATTATATGATAAAAATCTTTATTTTTATCTTTTATCATTTATTTATTCAATTAAAACTGGTTCATTTAGAGAACATTCACCATTATTAACTTCATTATCAAAAGAATCAACATTTGAAAAACTATTAAATAAATTATCAAATTCATATAATGAAGAATGTCTTTGTAAATTTCCAGTTATTCAACATTTATATTTTGGTAAATTTTTAAAATGGAAATATAATCAATCAGATAAAGAATTACCAGATGATGATATTCTTGATGAAGAAGATGAAGGTTCAAATGAACAAAATTTAAAAGAAAATAATAATAATCAAAATACAACAAGAGTACCATGGGATAAATTAAGTAGAAGTCATAATACAAATAATAGAATAAATACACTTTCAACAAATCAAATAATTACATCAAGAGATAATGATTTTTATTCACCATCATCAGCAACTACAATAACACCAATTGTTTCAGATTCTACATATAAACATGTTGATACACCAATAACTACAAAATCTCCATTTAGTTTTGGTATAGATGGATCAACAACAACTTCAATACCAAATTCAACAAGACATCCAAATTCAATAATGACAACAAGATCAATTCAAACATCAATGATTAATCGTATACCAAATCAAAATTTAAATGGATCAAGAATTCCAACAAATTATATGAATTCAAGACCAATAATAAATAATAGATCAAGAGATCAATTATCAAAATTAATATCAGATGATAATAAAAATAAATTAAATAATAATGATTCAAATGAAACTTTAAAAAGATTTCCAAATACTGAATAAAATAATTGATAAAAACAAGTTTTGATAGCAACATTGCTAATTGGTATGGACAACTTTTATTCTTGGGATGGGAAAAAAAAATATAAGTATTACTGAAATCTTAATAAATAAATATTCATTCTTACTATTGATTTTACTTTTACTTCTATTTTCTAAATAATCCGTTGTTGTGATAATGATTAAATACGGGAAAATGATTATGAAAGATATTGGATATAATTATAAAAATCGTAATAATAATATTTATGAAGAATTTGTTACTGGTGAATTTGGTGAAGATGATATTAATTTAACACTTTCAATTAAAATTGTTGAAGAATCACAATCTTATAAAATTTGGGAAGAATTAGATTCAACAGGTGATGATGAACCAATAATTTATTTAGAAAATTTAAGAAATGAATTAAAAAATTTTCCAGAATTTAATGATCCAACAAAATTTGAAGAATTTAAATATAATCTTATTAGTTTAATTGAACATTTTTTAATATTTAAAACTTCAAAATTTAAAATAAAAATTAATGGAGATTCATTTTCTTGTAATCCAAAGAATGATGAATTATTATTTAAATGTATTTTAAAAGATTTATTAATTAATAAAGTTAAATTATATGGATTTTATAGATATAGTAAAAATATTGATGTAAAGCATCAATTCAATATGTTAAAAGATCTTTCAAATAAGTAATTAGTTATATTTCCAAGTTCTAACAAAGTACAAAATATTGTTTTAATGTAACAATGTAGTTTCAACAATCGATATTGTAAAGATTCGTTGTATTACAAGATTAAATTTTTAAAAAAAATGTTAAAAACTTATATTATGAATAAAGTAAAAATGATGAATAATAAAAGTATTATACAAATAGAATTGAAATATAAATAATGTTAGATATTTAAAAAGGTCATGAAGTTAAAATGCATAAAAAAAGAATTTAAAAAATTTATAATGATGAAATGCTAGCTAACTAGATTAGATTTTTGGACCAGCAGCAATAACTTCAGCAGTACAACCTTCTGAATATTTTTTGAAATTTTCAGTAAATTTATTAGCTAATTTACTAACTTCAACAATATAATCTTTTTCACCATCAACCCAATTTTTAGCAGGATTTAATAATTCAGTTGGAACATTTTCAACAGATTTTGGAATTTGTAAACCAAAGATTGGTAATTCTTCATATTCTTGTTTTGCTAAAGAACCATTATGAATTGAATTTAAAATAGCTCTTGTATATTTTAATGGACATCTTTTACCACCTTTAGTAAATGAAGAACCAGTCCAACCAGTATTTAATAACCAAGTATTAGCACTATGAGTTGAAATTTTTTCAGAAAGCATTTGAGCATATTTCATTGGATGTAAAGCTAAAAATGGTTGACCAAAACATGATGAAAAAGTTGCTTCAGGTTCAGTAACACCTTCTTCAGTACCAGCCATTTTTGAAGTATAACCAGAGATAAAATGATACATAACTTGAGCATTAGTTAATTTTGAAACTGGAGGTAAAACACCTGAAGCATCACAAGTTAATAAAATAATATTATTTGGATGATTATCTGATAAACAAGGAATTTTAGCAGATGGAATATATTCAATTGGATAAGCACATCTTGTATTTTCAGTAATTTGAGAATTATCATAATCAACTTCTCTTGTAACATCATCAAAGATAACATTTTCTAAAACTGAACCAAATTTAATAGCATTAAAAATTTCAGGTTCTTTTTCACCAGATAAATTTAAACATTTTGCATAACAACCACCTTCAATGTTAAAAACACCAGTATCAGACCAACAATGTTCATCATCACCAATTAATAATCTATTAGCATCAGCTGATAAAGTAGTTTTACCAGTACCTGATAAACCAAAGAATAAAGAAACAGTACCATCTTTACCTTCATTAGCAGAAGAATGTAAAGTTAAAACATTATATTTAATTGGCATTAAATAAAACATAACAGTAAAGATACCTTTCTTCATTTCACCAGCGTATTCAGTACCTAAAATAACCATTTCCATTGATTGAAAATTAATTTCAATAGTTGTTGGAGAAGTCATTGTTTTTGTTAAAGGATTAGCAGGGAATTCACCAGAGTTATAAATAACAAAATCTGGGACAAAATCTTTTAATTCTTCTTCAGTTGGTTTAATTAACATATTTTTCATAAATAGAGCATGATAAGGTCTTGCACAAATAATTCTAACTTTTAATCTATATTTTGGATCCCAACCAGCAAATGCATCAACGATATAAATTTTTTCTCTTGTATTTAAATAATCAATAGCTCTATTTTTATTAACTTCAAAAATTTCTGGATCAACAGGTTTATTAACAGGACCCCACCAAATATTATCTTTTGAAGTTGGTTCTTCAACAATTCTTTTATCTTTTGGAGATCTACCAGTTTTAGAACCTGAATAAGACATTAAAGCACCAGATGATGAAATTGCAGTTGTCTTTTCAAATAAACCATCTTCATATAAAACTGGAACAGATGGATTATGAACGATATCAACTTTTGGTAAGAAATGATATTGATTAGCGATTTCTTCTTGTTTTGAGATGTAAGTCTTTGAAGGAGACATTGTGAATATTTATAGTTATAGGAGTAATTAAAGTCAAAGAAGAAGAATAGAGAAGAAAAAGGGGGAAAATAACAAGTATTTATATAGTTTTCTAAATAAAATAGGATCAAAATTTTCCCGGATGAGTTAGGAATTTGATGAAAAGTTTTTTTTTTAATTTTTTGTTGTTGCCCCAGATTGACGCGTCTGATATTTTGTTAGGGTTTGTTTATTGGTTGGTTGGTGAGAGTTGCCTATTGGTCTGTGTTATTGATTAGATGTTACGTTAGAAGTTAGTACATTACTCTGTTGGAATGTTAAGTTGAAAGTTGAAAGTGGGAAGGGTGGAGGACCTGGAGATAAGTGTAGTGTGAGTGTGAGTGTAGATGTATACTTATAGAGAGTAGAGACTAGAGAGGTAGATATATAGAGAGGTAGTAGAGAGAGTAGTCGTCAGATAGTAACATAAGTAACATAACGATACTAGTAAGATAGTAACCACCATCCACCAACCAAACAACTCCTGCTAAACTATTACACAAATAACAAAATTTACTACCCCAGATTTAAAAGAGGCCAAACACGGAATTAAAAAAGTCCCAAAGTCCATTCCTCCCCGAATTGTGTGGGAAGTGGGAAGAAGTCGGGATTGTTTAGTGGAATTTGATTGGCTGTTCCCCACGCTGGTCTGCCCTCGGATTTATTAGTATTGGTCGGTTCTCTATATAATATGTTCTCCAGAATTTTGTGTTTTGTTGTTTGTGTTCTCATCTTCTATTACTTCTGCTCTGTATGTATCTAATGGTATACTATTTACTTGGGTTTATCACTCTCTTCATACTCTATTCATTGACACCTTAATACTTAATACTACAGTTACTCACAAGACCCCACCACTAGCCTTCTAAGATCTACTAGTATTTACCTATGTAATTCATTCCTCTAGATCATATAGACAGAAAGCTTATGAATAGATGTAGTTTTGTACTTTGTAGCACTTATTACTACTTACTACTACTTACTACTACTAGTCAAAAATTTAACTTATAGTGTGTTAGGGCTTCTTTAGGGCTCCCCGATTCCACAGCCCTAACTTTTTTTTGGCTAGCGGTAAACTAAATATACACTACAATTAGACTTTTAAATACAAAACTATTTGAAGTTACAGCCAATTATAAATATCAATATGAGCTATAATTATACTATCACGGTATTAATATAACTAGTGTTTGTTAAATAAAATTTACTAATAAAATTTATGCATATAAATAATGAAAAAGATGTCTATTATTTCATTTACAATAAGTCTTATTCAAATATTAATAACTAATAACTAATAATAATTAATAACTAATAACTAATAAGATAATGAGTCAAACTCAACGTATATTGCCAAGTGAACGTCGCAGAATTCAAACTTTGGAAGCAAATCAACCTCGCAGAACTAGAGAAACAAATGCTAATGAAGAAGAACAAGGTCCACTATCTGCATTCTTCTTTGATTTTCTTCCAGTTGCATTATCTTTAGGTGCTTTAATTCTACCAGCTATAGCATTATGTGGTAATACTAATGACCATAATACAAATTTTTACTTATTTCAAGTCTTTACCTATGAATTACCAATTTCAAGCATGCTTCCAAATACTAATTTTACAAGTATTTATCAATTAGGTTTAGCTCCTGAATTTAGAATTGGTTTATGGGGTTATTGTCAATTAAATAATTATGAAGATGTAATTGGTTGTTCAACTCCAAAACCAATGTTTGTTTTTAATCCAAAATCTGTTATTTTAGAAGCTTCAACATATTTAACTTCAACTGATAAAAGTTATGGTGTTCATATTTCTACTGGTGGTTACAACATAGGTCAATTTGAATCTCTTGCGAGAGCTATATTTGTAACTCTATTATTAGGTTGTATCTTTGCTTTTTTAAATATTTTTACTTCATTATTTGCTTCTTACATGACTTCAAAATTTTCTTCAAAAATTATTTTAATTGATAGAATAATTTCATTTTTAACAATAATTTTTTTATTAATTGGTTCAGCTTGTTCATCAAGTCTTCTTTCAAAAATTAAATTTTTTGCTGAAGATACAGCAGAAATTATTGGTTTTATAGTTGAAAATGATAATAATATTTTTTATAAATTAATTTGGGTTGGTTTTACTTGTTCAATTTCTAATGCAATTATAAGAATTTTTTTAAAAAAATTATTACCTGAATCAAATACTTCAGTTTCTAATAATGAAGAATCAGAATTAACTGTGGTAAAAAGTGAAGTAACTTTAGTTTAAAACATTTACAAATTTCCTATCTAATATCAATAATAATATATACTCCATCATTTTAACAATGTATAAATAAGAAATTCTTAAATAATGGGCATTGTTGTGAATTTACACATCTTCAATCAAAAACTATTTCCTATGTATTATATATATAAGTCTTAACTCATTGGTTATACAAATCAATATCAATTATCAACTATGAATGTTAGATCTATATAGAAATCAACATCAAATAGTTCAACTCCATCATTGCTATTTTTCATCCCATTCTTTAACAAATTCAGAAAAAAAAAGAGTGGGAAACACAATTATCAACAAACTAATAACTCAAAACTATACATAACCCATATAAACACTCAACTAATAGAAAAACATTATAAATAATCTCTTTAATTATTCAATTCTTTCAAATTTGTAGCTAAATAAAAAAATGTAAACAAAAAAAAATGAGAAGGAAAAAAAAAATCATGTGGCAAATTTTTTTTTAAAAATTATCAACAAATTAAAAAATTAAATAACCATCAGCAAACAAATAACATTTATAACAAAAAAGTTAATACAAATAGCTATCCATCTTTTAAACTCTTATAACTACACAACAATGGATGATAATCTAACACAACCGCAACTTTATTCTATATATGATAAGGATATTGAACAAGAGGAAACACCTGATATTTATACTGAATTAGAACATAATATTGACACCCATAATATTAATGATGAAAATTTAAATTCAACAATTCATTTAAAAAAAGTTAAATCATCATTAATTTTAATAATTTTAAAAAATTTATTTAATTTAATTATTTTAAGTATTTGTGGTATTATTTATAATCAATTAAGTATTGAAGTTCATTATAATAATAATCATTCTTTAATTATTCAACCTTTAACTTATTTATCATCATTCTCAAATAATTTAAATGATTTTGTTTCAAATAATAAATTAAATAGTTATATAATTTATTCAATTCAAGGTATCTTATTTGGTTTATCTCAATTATTCTTTTCAAAAATTTTAAATTTATTAAATCCATTTGCATCATCAAAATCTTTAGCATCATCTCAAATTTCAAGTAGACCTTCAACTTCATCATCAATAAATTCTTCAACAAATATAATTAAAAATGATAATTCAAATACAAATTTAATTAGATCAATTGTTGCATTTTTAGGTGTTTTATTTGGTCTTAAAAAAATTGAATGGGATTCATCAATTCAATCTTTAACTCTTTGGTCTTTATTAAATTGTGTTCTTTGGTATATATTAGAAGAATCAAATGATATTAATCAATTATCTTCAAATATTATTAATTCTTTAATATCTTTTGCTTGTCCAATTTTAAGTACTATTTTAATGTCTTCAATTTTTTGGTTTAATTCAAATCAATCAATTAATGATAAAGGTGATTTATGGTTTGAATTATTAGGTATTATGAATTTTTGGTTCTTTGGTTTTGTAATTATTGGTAAAATTACAAAATTAATTTTTTAAATCTTGATTATTAGATTATTAAAGAAAAAGATAAAACTAATATTTATTATTTTCCATAAAGAAAGAGAGAGAAATTCAAAAAATGACTTTTGTTATTTAATTATTATAAGTTATTGTTGTTCTTTTTGCCATATTTTATATTTTATATTTTATTATAAGTTTTTATTTATTCTTTATAGAATAGAATAATACACATAAGTAATCGTTTCTCATTTACAAAAATTAAATTTTAAACTATTTTTAAAAAAAAACACCTGTAAAAAATTTCATTATAATTAGTTATTGATATACAAATAACAAATAAATATATCCCTTTTGATTGTAATTGGGATTGAAAAGATTTAAAAAAAATTGATAATAAAGCTCTGATCATGTTGAATCTCAAATGCTTAGAATTAACAAAAAAAAAATTATCCCAATTTGAAATCATTCTTCAACAAAATGAATGGCTAACTCATAATTTCATTCTTTAATATTAATCAATTGACCTTTAGTTTTTTAGTTTTTTTATTCATTTGGTTTATTGTTCAAACCATTTTGTTTTTAAATTAGGGAGTAAAATAAATTTCCAATTCAGTTAAACATATTTAACAATTAAAATAAAATTCAATTTATTCTCTAACTTGATTTGGATCTTTCTTTTCTTCAATTTCTTCCATTTCTCTTTCTTTTTTATTTAATTCTTTCTTTTTAAGTATTTCATCAGGATTTAATCTATTCATATTAACATCTTGATTTAAACCTGCTTTATTTAAAGCATAATCACCAGAATCAAAATATTTACGATCTTTTAATTTTTTTGATAATAATTCTGATTTTGTTGGTAATTTATTACCATATAATCTTTTCAATCTCTCAGTTGGATCTTCAGACATGATTTATGATTTTTAATTTTATAAATGAATTGCTTTGTTTGCTGTTGTTGTAAAAAAACCAGTGGCGATTTTTTTTTTTTTTTTTTTTGAAAAAGGCGATGGATTATGTAAGATTTCTGAGTTTTGTACTGGATGATTATGTAATCTCACTATTACTTATACTTATGCTTATAATCATTGGGGGAATATTATGTATTATAATTCAATAATATTAATGAGACTTTAAAAAATCAAATATGGTTAACTTTCTTTTTTAGATTAAAAACCTCTCTTTTTATTACCTCTTAATTGTTTAATCTTATCTTTTCTCTTTCTACCTTTATTTAATTTTCTAATCTTTAAATTTTCTTCTCTTCTATCAACTCTTTTCTTTATATCTTCTTTAACTTTTTCTTTTCTTTCTCTCCATTGCATTTCACTCTTTAATTTAGACTTTTCTTTTTGTTTAATAGCTTTCTTTATTAATTTTTCATCATTTTTAACTTTTTCACCTTTTGTCTTTGATATTAAATCTTGCCATTTATTCTTTTCTTCTAATTTATTTCTTTCTTCTTTTGTCATTTCTTGACGTTTTTCATTCTCTTTTTCAATTCTTCTTAAATGTGAATTTAAATCTTTTTTATTTGCACTTTTACGATTTGATCTTTGTAAACTTTGTAAATCTGATGTTAATGCTTCATTATCATTAAATTTAATGGTTTGATACATAACATCTTCATTCATAGAATCATTATCTGAATCATCATCTGAATCTTCTTCTTCTTCATCATCTGATTGTTCATTAGCTTTTTGTTTTTCTAATTTTTTTTGTTCCTTCTTTAATAATACTTTTTCTTGTTTTTTCTTTCTTTCATTAATTAAATCTTCTCTTGATCTTCTCTTTGAACTTAATGATTGAATTTTAGATTGTAATTTTAATTTTAATGCTTCTCTTTCAGCTTTAATCTTTAATGCTTGTTCCTTTTTAATTTTTTCTTCTTTTTCTAATTCTTCTTCAGTCTTTTCAATTTTAATTTCTTCTTTATTATTATTTGAAAGATCAATTTCATTACCTTCATCATCAAATATTATATTAATATCATCTTCGGAATCAGAACCATTGTTTTGTGAAATAGTACTTGTATCTTTTTCTATTTTGTTATTTTCTTCTTCTTCTTCTTCTTCTTCTTCACTTTCTTCTTGTTCCTCTACTTGAACGGATCTAGCTTTATGTGGTAATTTTACAGAATCACCTTCTTTTTCTCTTTTATCTAAAACATCTTTAGCACTCTTTATATTTTCATCTGGGTTTAACTTTCTTCTCTTAATTTCATTTTTTTCACTTTTACTCTTCTTTTTAGCTTTCCATTGATCTTTAGTCTGTTGATCATAATATAAGTCTGATGGGATTAGGGAAAGAAGTGATTGGAACTGTGTTGAAGATTGTGCCAATCTGGACTCTAATGAATTAGACATGATGGACTTCTATAGTTTTTTATAATATAGTTCTACACCTATTGTTATTATTAAAAGGCTGGTGATGAGCTTTGATTATTCTTTTAGAAAAATTTTCAAAAAAAAAAAAAGATTATGTAAGCGATATAAATTTTTGTTAGTAGATTTTTTTACATTTTATTTACATAGTATTTGGATTAAATTATAGTATTGTGATGATATTTGATTATAAAGGTAGATTAATAAACCTATTAATCCATCATTAACACTTCAACTTTACAAAGAATAACGATACAAATAATTAATTCAATCACAAAAATAAAACCCAATTAGTACACCACTCCACTTGAAAAATTCAAATAGACACATCTTTTCAATAACATTAACGTATATTATTTAGGTTTTAATTGGATACAGATGGTAGTACTAATGGTTTTAGTGGTATAGTATCAACACACTAATACTATCAAACTGTACTAGTTAATTCTCTTAATATTTTGTGTGTCAATAGGAATAAACCGAATCTTGAAGTGGTGGAGGGAAATTTCTTGTTATAACAATAATTAGCTTGAATGAAGATCAAATTATCTTTTTGCTTGACCTGCTTCACTTGTTCTTAACTTCTTAATCTAATCTAAACACATAGATAGAATATTAAGAAGAAAACCATCAACTTCCTTTAAATTAATGAAGTCCAAAGACCAGTATTAATAAAATTTTTCACTAACGCAAATTATACAACGCAAAAATATATACAGTAAATAGATGGTTCTAATGACATATCAGTATCGTACCAAACACATAGATCATATATAGGACTCTGTATAATGGATATATGCCAAAACTAGGCTTGAAAGTGGTTAAATCCTGATCAATGTACCAAGAAATATAGAGAGAATAGCGCATAGGGTAAGGAAACAGTGACAACGCCACAAAAATCCTCTTTTATTAGCAAGTTTCAACACATTGCATTAAATTTATTTGTACTTTTATATATACTCAAGTTCAACATATTGAAACTGTTGTATACAGTATTGTTTGGATACATCAGATTACACTTACCACACATAGTTTAACAGCAAGTCAAGTTACAATGGAAAGAAGAAGTCTGAGTCGTGGTCGTTCTCGTGAAATGTCTCCTTTGAGTGGGCAGAGATCACAATCCCGTTCTCTTCATAGATCAAGATCAAGAAAACCTGAAGAAGGTCTAAGTAGTATCATATTGAACCATGATCCTTATGAAAGATTTGTTGCCAAAAAGAAGAAGAAGAGACGTGGTTCCTCTCCAAGTGATTCAAGTGATTCTTCAGATTATGAAAGTGAAGAAGAACATGTTTATGATACTCCAGATTTAGCTAATGTTGATGTTCAAGATTATAATTTACCAAACTTTAAAAATAGAATGTCATTAAACGTATTTGCAACTCAAAGATCAATAGTTAATACTTCCTTATTATTACCTCTTGCAAAACCAAAAAATGAAACAGAAACAAAGAAACCAGCTGAAGTTAGTCCCACTGTTAAATCAACATCTCCAACTCCAATTATAAACAATTTAAAACCTACAACTTCACCTCTGCAACTGTCGCCACGTCAAAGTAATGTTTCATTAAATGCTATACCTCAATCACCACCACAAGCAAAAGATCTTGATACCATTGTTGATGAAGGTACAAAGCTGGAAAAATTAAATGAAGCATTATCATTAAAGAGAGGGGTTGAAATATCTAAAGAAGAAGATTCAATAGTTCCAGATAAAACAAAAGAACATCTTCAAAAAACAATGAATGAATTAGGTGTTGGTGAAAATACAACAATAGATAGATTAGTATCTAAAGAAAATATTCTGGAAAAAAATTATCAAACTTATAAAGAAGCAGTTATTAAAAAGAGTAAAAGAGATGGTTATCAATTAGAACAAACTCTTCAAAAATTTGAAGAAAAACAATCTAGTAATGATAAATCAAAAGATGATAAAACTGAAAATCCAAAATTTACTAATGAAAATATAACTGTTAAAATTGGTGAATTAGAATCAGATTTTAAATCAAGAAGAGCTAGTCAATATTATACATTTGGTGAAGATATGTTTAAAAAACAATTGTATAAGAATGGTAAGAAATTACTTTTCTATTATGATTCCAAAAAGACAGATTCTCAATATGCTTTATATTATGCAATTGGATCAATAATATCTGATGGTGATGTTTTATACGTTATTGATATTGATAATAATATTAATAAAAAGAGTACAGAAAATTATTTTTCTGATAAAGTTAATACATTTCAAAAGAATATTTTAGAATTTTCAAAGATTTGTTTACAACCAAGATTAAACTTTCAAATTTGTTTTGTTGCATTAGAGATGAAATTCGAAAAACATTATTTTAATCAATTAATTGATAATTTACATATTGATTTATTCCTTGTTGAATATAATAAGTTGATTAATGATTTGAACAATTATTTAAGTAAATGTCCAATAATGATTTATAAGAGAGGAAGAAAGAGATCACCTGAAGAATTGCAAAAATTAAAGCAGTCAGCTGGTTTATAATTCATATACTAATAAATTCAACATATTTTTACTCAACATCTCAACATATTATAATATTTAATTTTTACCCAATTTTTTTTATATGATTGAACAATCTAATACATTTACTTATGAATATTGGTAACTAATATGTCATTGTAGTGGGATATCATTGTAATAGTAATTGTTGAACTGATGAAGCAGTATAAGCTAGAAATACTGCCCATTAAAATTCTGCCAAATGTGCGGTTTTGAATCATTTTAAAACTCCCACGAAAAACGAAATGGTTCAAATTGAATCACAATTAATCTTCAATCATTATAACAAAGCTGAAGAAATAAGATTGAACAAATTTAAAAACTTTTTCATTAATTTGTGTCATCATCTTCATTCTGTTGGGATTTAAGAATTATTATATAAATCATCAAATATCTTGTTTTCTTTGAATATTTTTTTACTTCTTCTTTTTATCACTTAAAAAAAAATATTTCAAAGAAAGTTTGCTAACTTATTATGAGTACTGAAATTAAAGACCAAGTAGTTGTTAGTAACTCTGACACTGCTATTGATGTTGATGATGATACACATTTACACGCTGATGACTCAAAATCAAACTCCATTCAAGATGAAGAAAAATCAACTTATTCAAATCATGAAAATGATAATAGAAATATGGTTGGTAATATTGATATTAATCAATATTTTACTCCAGAAGAACAAAAAAGATTAGATCAAATTTATTTTAAATTAGATTTAAGAATTATTCCTTGTCTTTGGGTTCTTTATTTCTTATCATCTTATGGTGGTTCAGCTTATGGTAATTCATTAACAATGAATTCAGAAACAAAAAATTCTGTTATTTATACATTAGGAATGACTTCTCATGATATTTCTCTTTCATCTGCTTTACATTATGTTGGTTATATTATTTTTGATTTACCAATGAATATGATTATGACTAAGATTGCTCCACATGTTTGGTTATGTCGTATTTTATTAAGTGTTGGTCTTGTTTATGCTTGTTTTTCAGCTGTTGAATCTTCTGGTGGTTTAATTGCTTGTCAATTTATCGTTGGTTTATGTAGTGCAGGTATTTGGCCAGGTTTAACTTATTATATTTCATTATGGTATCCACCTCATAGACAAACTAGAAGAATTGGTTATTATTTCACAGCTGCTCAATTAAGTGCTTCAGCAGCTGGTTTAGTCGCTGCTGGTTTCCAAAAAATGAATTTGGTTAGAGGTATGGAAGGTTGGAGATGGATGTTTATAGTTTATGGTGTTGTTACTGTATTCGTTGCTATCTTATTATTATTTGTTTTACCAGATGATCAATATGAAAGAACAGTTTCAGGTGGTTATAAATATTTAAGATTTTTAAAATTTATGAACAAATATCCATTAAATGATAGTGATCGAGAATTACATGATCGTGATATGAAATTATTAAGTCAACCTAAATTAAATTGGACTTTTAAAGATATTTATGTCATTATTACTGATGTTAGAATTTGGCCATTAATTATGATGTATTTTGGTGTTGTTGGTACAGGTTATGGTTTAGCAGTTTTTGGTACAACTTTAATTAAAGCTGTTTTAGGTGTTTCATCAATTGATATTTCTTTATTATATGCTCCAATTTGGTTATTTGATTTAGCTGCTATTTTATTAATTACTCCATTCTCTGATAAATTTAAAAAATTAAGACCATATATCTTTTCAGGTGCAACAGTTATTATTATTGTTGGTTTATTCGTTTGTACTTATGCTAAAAATAAATGGGCAAGATGGGGTGGTTTATTAATCTCAGGTTTTGGTTTAGGTCCAACTGTTCCAACTTGTATGTCTATGTCTGCTGATATCTTTGGTCATAGACATGGTGATATTGGTGTTGCAGCTGCTTCAGCTTTAGTTAGTGGGTTAGGTAATTTAGGTAGTGTTTTAGCTACTTATGCTCTTTATAGTGGTTGGCCAGCTGATGCAGCAAGAACATATGAATATTCAAATATGATGCTTGTTGTTATTTGTGGGTTCTCTATTATCTCTGCTATTGCATCAGTCGTTTTAGGAAGATTTTTAGGTGATCATAAGAAAGGTTATGGTTATTAAATTCTCAAAAATAATATCTGGTTACTAAAAAGTTTATTACATTAATTACAATTTTTGCATTCATAAATCATTCAATTCATTATATATCCATGAATGTTTTCGTTTTCCCTTTATATAATTCCATCATCTCTTTTTGTTTAATTCTTAATGATTATGTTTAACGCTTCTAATACTCAAATTTTTGTAGAAATATTACCGATGTTACACAAAAACATAAAAACTAATTATTTTAAAATTAAATATATTCTTAGTGACACAAAAACGAACAATCATGGTTGAACTGGATTCCCACTATTTTTTTCTTAAAAATTGATGGAGTTGAAGTATCAAATGTCTTTAAAAAGTCAAGTATACTGATTGTAGTGTTAATTTTTAAAAAATTCAAATCTGAAAGCGCTTAGTTTAAATACACTTATAGAACTAAAATGTAGTCTTTTCTTCATACTAATGACAGTAAAAACAGATTCTAAATAATACATATTCTAAAATTCTAATTAGAACTTTGTAGATCTGAATTCAATTTCTGTGTCAAACTTTTAAAAGTTAAATAAAAATGAAAATAATTTTAAATTCTAAAATTTGAACCTCTCTTTTTTCAAATATTATTACTATACATCCTATGATATACAAAAGAACA
This sequence comes from Ruyongia namnaoensis, assembly GCA_030563805.1. NCBI lineage: Eukaryota > Fungi > Ascomycota > Saccharomycetes > Phaffomycetales > Wickerhamomycetaceae > Ruyongia > Ruyongia namnaoensis. The sequence continues at coordinate 16,725 of JAJMKA010000049.1, forward strand.
ATATAACCAATAGCTAAACATTAACCAATTTATTGCTAACTTATTTTTTTTTTATTCATTAAAACTATGATTTTCACAGAGAATGCAAGATTTTCATGTATGAATTGTTCTAAAGGTCATCGTCAATCACAATGTACACATTTTGATGAAATTAATACAGGAACAATTGAAATGATAATTGGACGTGGTAGAAGATTAAAAGATAATTCAAATTCAAATTCAAATTCAAATTCAAATTCAAATTCAAATTCAAATATTAAATTAATATTAATTGATGCAGAAATTGATGAGAATAAAAATTTATTTTGTGATAGAATTAAAAATTATTCATTTAGATGTACTGATAAAAATTGTAAATCATGTAATATTTTTAAAATTGAAAGATTTATAAATAATGAATCACCAAAAATTGTTAAAAATGTTATTTTAAAAACAAATTCAATTAAATTATGTATTTTAAGAAATAATAAATTTTATCCAGGTGAAATTTTATTACCAATTCCAGAATTTTTATCAAAACAAGATTATTCAGATATTGATTCAATAATACCAGTTATAAAATTTCTTGAAAATTCATATTCAAAATCAAAATTATCACCAAATTTTAAATCAATTAATTTTACAAATGATGAATGGTTAAATTTTTTTAAATTAAATGAATTACAAATTAAAAGAATTTCAAGATTTGAATTAATTAAACAATTTAATAAAAATTCAAGATATATTAAACCAATTTCAAAAATTTGTAAACCTAATTATTCAATTAGGAATCCATTTTATAAAACAATTACATTATCAGAAACATCAACGCCAAATTCTTCACAACCTTCATCTTCAATGGGATCACCAGAATCAACAAGTTCAATTTCTTCACCATCTTCAATTTCTTCAGATGATAGAGATGATGATGACTTTAAAGGAATTTTAGATTTTGAATTTAATAATAATCAATCATCAAGAAATTATTATTATAAAGATGAAAAGAAATTATTATCAAGATATGATAAATCATTAAAACAATCAAAGAAATTTTTAAAAGAAGAATCAAAAATTAATAAAAATAAAAATTGGGATAAATATAAAAAATCCTATTTTGAAAACAGATCAGAAAGTGGTATTATTAAACAATTGAATCAAAGAGATGAATTATTATCTGAAAATAATGATAGTACTTTAAAATTTATACATTATGAATTTGGGAAAGTTGATGATAAAGAAAAGAAACAAAATTTAGATTTTGATGATGATAAAAATGATAAAGAAGAAGATGATGGTCAATTTGATCCATTATTTTCAGAGATTGATCAAGTATTAAACCAAAAAGAATATCTACAATTTGATTATAATAATGATATTAATGATTTATAAAAGATAAAATTGATAAAATGATTGTTTTTTTATTAAAATAGTTAGGAATTTATATATACAATTTATAAGACATAGAATAAATTAAAAAATTATAGAACAAAAACTTTAGTAAATAACTACAATTAAACATTATTTAATAGAGTTATTATTATTCATTAGAGAAATATTTTCTTTTTTTGGTTTTTTAAATGTTATCATTATTAAAGATTTTTTTTTTGATTTTTTGTTGAAAAAAGAATAAAATAGCAAAAAAGAATGATAGTAGTAATAATAGTATAATGTAGTAATAGTAGTTATAATAAAGTAATGATAAGATTGAGAATGAAAAGATTTTTGAGAATAAAATTGTAAAATTGTAGTAAAATGTAGATGTAGAATTTGTTATTCCAAAAAAAAGAAAAGGTGAAAAGAAAAAAGAAAACATAAACAGCAGCAACAATAACGACAATAACACAATAGATTCAAATTAATGTTTATAGTTTTTTTATGATGATTTTAAAAATTATAAAGCTTTTTTAGCTTTTAAAGAATCTAATTTAGCTTTCTTTTCAGCATTATTTCTCATTCTTTCTTCTCTTTCAGCCTTAGCTTCAGGACCAGCTTCAGTATCTAAGGTAAAATCCCACCATCTAAAAGAACTAGCATAATTACCAATAAAATAATGATGATGTAAATCATGATGTTCAGCACCAGCCCAGAAAGGTAAGAAATGATGTAAAGACCAAGGGAATTCATAACCTGAATGAGCATCAACAGCTTGGAATAATCTTAAAGTAATCCAACAACAAAGAGTGAAAAGGTGTAAACTTTGAGTTAAATAAACCCAAATAATTGGCATACCAACAGTACCAAAACCAAGAGTCATAGTTTCTAAAGGATGAGCATATTCAGCAGTTAAACCAAAAGGAGCAGCATATCTATGATGTTGTTTATGAATATATTTATAGAAGATACCATAATGGAATAATCTATGAGCCCAATAATGCCAAATATCTTCAAGAACGAAAAATATTGAAATTTGTAAAATCATTGTTGCAACAGTTGGGAAAGGAACAGAGATTGAAATACCTAATTTTTGACACATTGGATGAAAAGTCCAAATTGGAACAGCTTCAACTAAGAAATGAGAGATAATAACAGATTTAAAACATTCCCATTGTTCTTTATCAGAAGGTATTTTTGTTGGTTGAATTTTATATCTATTAAAATAAGGAATTCTATCAATAATCATCCAAGGTAAACAACGACCAAAATACATAACTTCATGTAAAACAAAGAATAATAAACCAGTAGCTAGAATATCATTTTGCATATAATAATACCAAGAAGCCCAATATTTTTCTAATAAAGATAATTGAGGATTTGTATTTGAAATTATTTTTAAAGATTCTAAATAATTACCTGCAAGAGGTAAACCATTCACTAAAGTTGAATTTGTGAAGACTTGAGACATTTGATGTTGAATTTATAACAAAAAAGAAGTATTTGACTTAACAAAAATATAAAATCAAAACACAATTTTTTTTTTGAGAATGGCGATATTTTTTCTTTTATGTATTTTTGGATTTTGGATGTTTTTTTTTTATTTATTTTTCGTCGTACAAAAAAAATCTGATTGGATTTGTTGATTTTTTTTTTTGATTTGATGGTGTGATAAAATTTGTAGGAGAAAATTAAGAGAAGGTCGTCAGGATATGTTTGTACGACAGTTTTGAATTGGATTTTATGGTGTTGTAGTGGTTATGAGGATACTATCTATTCCATTCACCTTTAAAAGATAACACAAAACTAATTTTAAACCAATCAAAAAGAACGAATAAACGAACTGACAGATTTTTGTATGGTTTCGTCGTTTAGAAATTGGTGTGTTTTAAGTTTTAAACGAGACCTTCACCTGTTTTTTTAATTTAAACGAGCTAAACGAGAAGAAAGCCTGAAATTTTTATACGACGTGTTTTGTCCGGATGTTTGGATTTGTTTTGGCAGATTGTCATGTGATAATTGCCTTGTTTTCTTAAGTTTGCAATTTAATAGTAGTATTTTGGTTTAGAATTAGTTGGAATTAATACAGTAGAGTAAACTAATCTCTCTCTTTCTAATGATACCATTTTTGTCCAGCGATTCCAACTTTTTTTGATTTTTGGTCTAATATAGTCAATTTAACAAAGTTTTAGATTCCACAGTACCTATGCTTACTCTGTTCCCGGGTGAAAACGTTGATAAAAACATGCTATGTTTTTTATATCATTGGATAGCCACTGTTTAGTTATATATCACATTTAAATATCAAGCAATTCTAATTAATTTTACTCTACAAATCACTACAAAATATAAATTTCCCATATTAAATTTAAATTTTAGGGCCGATTTTTAGGGTTTTGAAAATTATAAAAAATTCAACCCCATAAAAATTATTAAAGTTATCCAAAATATTTTTATCTTTTATCTTTAATCTTTATTTTAATGGTTTTGGTTTAGTTAATTTGATCTTTTGCTTTAAATGATTTATAATAGATACCTTTCATATCTACTTATAATTACCATCGCTTCTAAATCTCAAATCATATACTTTCAATAATTGTGGCATCGCAATTTTTAAACAATTAAAAAAATTCAACGTCCAAAAAAATTTCCTTTCTTCTATTTGCCCCTGATTTATTTATTTAAGTATATATATATATCAATTCAATTGAAATAATAAAGATGTCATATGGTCCAAAAGCTTTAAGTCGTTTAGTTGATAAAACAGTTTTCATTACTGGTGCATCAGCAGGTATTGGTCGTGCCACAGCTATTGAATATTGTGAAGCAACAAATGGTCAAATTAAATTAATTTTAGCAGCAAGAAGATTAGATAAATTAAAAAATTTACAAGATGAATTAAAATTAAAATATCCATTAGTTAAATCATTTATTGGTAAATTAGATGTTAGTATTAAAGGTTCAATTAATCCATTTTTATTAAATTTACCAGAAGAATTTAAAGATATTGATATTTTAATTAATAATGCTGGTAAAGCTTTAGGTAATGCAAAAGTTGGTGAAATTGATGAAAAAGATATTTATGAAATGTTTGAAACTAATGTTTTAGGTAATATTGCAATAACTCAAGCAATTTTACCAATTTTTAAAAAAAAGAATTCAGGTGATATTGTTCAATTAGGTTCAATTGCAGGTTTAGAAGCTTATCAAGGTGGTTCAATTTATTGTAGTACAAAACATGCATTAAGAGCATTTGATGATTCATTAAGAAAAGAATTAATTAATACACAAATTAGAGTTATTGAAGTTCAACCAGGTGCTGTTAATACTGAATTTTCAACAGTTAGAAATTATGGTGATCAATCAAAAGCTGATGAGGTTTATAAAGGTAGAACTCCATTATTAGGTGAAGATATTGCAGAAATTATTGTATTTGCAACTTCAAGAAGACAAAATACAGTTTTAGCTCAATCATTAGTTTTCCCAACTGATCAAGCTGGTGGTAATCCATCAACTGTTTATAGAAGACCTGAATAATTACCATAAATAAAAAGAATGTGATGTGATATTAAACTGTACCTGTAAATTAGTAATATAACCTATAGAAACAATTCATTCTAATTTATCCGTAGTTATTCCTTCGTTATTACCATTTAACCAATAATAACTCCACGGAACACACTGAACACTAACAATAACTATTAACTATTAACACTACAACTACTACTACACAGTACACTACTACCACTACCAACCACTAACACATCAACGGATTCCTCAATTGACAGAAACTTGAGTTCCGTGGAAATAATTTTTTTTACCCCAAATTTTAAAATCATCTTTTTACACCTCTTTTTTATTTAATAGTTATAATAATAGTTAATGGTTAATGGTTGGTTTGTATTTGGTTCCACGGAATTTTATTGAATGACTCTTTATTTAGTTTAGTTGGTTATATAAATGTATCTGTATTTCCTTCAATTACAATTACTTCAATTACTACAATTACAATTACAATCACAATCACAATTACAACAAACAATATGTCAAAAAACGTTCTTGCAGTTTTATTTAAAGGTGGTGAATTTACAACACCAAATTTATTAGGTGCAGCTGAAAATGCATTAGGTTTAAAACAATTTATTGAATCAAATGGTCGTTCATTATTTTCAACATCTGAAAAGGAATCTTCAATTGATGATAAAATTGCAAATGCAGAAATTATAATTTCAACTCCATTTAATCCAGTTTATATAACAAAGGAAAGAATTGAATCTGCTAAAAATTTAAAATTATTAATTACTGCAGGTGTTGGTTCTGATCATATTGATTTAGATTATATTAATAAAACTGGTAAAAAAATTTCAGTTTTAGAAGTTACTGGTTCAAATACTTCTTCAGTTGCTGAACATGTTTTATTAACAATTTTAGCTTTAATTAAAAATTTTATACCTGCTCATGAAAATGCTGTTGAAGGTGGTTGGGATATTTCAAAAATTTCAAGAGATGCTTATGATTTAGAAGGTAAAGTTATTGGTACAATTGGTGCTGGTAGAATTGGTTATAAAGTTTTACAAAGATTACATCCATTTTTACCAAAAGAATTATTATATTATGATTATCAAGGTTTAAAACCTGAATTAGAAAATGCTGTTAATGCAAAAAGAATTGAAACAATTGAAGAATTAGTTTCAAAATGTGATGTTGTAACAATTAATTGTCCATTACATGCAGGTACAAGAGGTTTAATTAATAAAGAATTATTATCAAAATTTAAACCAGGTTCATTATTAGTTAATACAGCTAGAGGTGCCATTTGTGTTGCTGATGATGTTGCTGAAGCTTTAAAATCTGGTCAAATTAGAGGTTATGGTGGTGATGTTTGGCCATCACAACCTGCACCAGCAGATCATATTTGGAGAAAGATGACTAATAAATTTGGAGGTGGTAATGCAATGACACCTCATGTCTCTGGTGCTAATTTAGATGCTCAAGCTAGATATTCAGCTGGTGTTAAACAAATCTTGACTGAATATTTTAATGGTACTCATAAATATAGACCACAAGATATTATTTTATTGAATGGTGAATATGCTACAAGATCTTATGGTAGTGATAAAAAAGTTGTTAATTAGCTAAACTGATTGCTGTCAATAGTCAATACTAACTATCACCAACTATCAATAACTATCAACTAAATAACTAATAAATGATTTTATGATATTCTAATAAAAATTGTAAAATTTGACACAAAAATTAAATCGGAGAAATTCGTTAAAAATTAAAACGATTTCTACCGATAAATTTAAAAAGGTGATAAAATTTTTATTTATTTACTTTTACTCTTTAATATAAATATAAATAACGTTACTCTCAGTTGTTGATGATTTTGATTTAACTACAAGTCATCATGTCCACTCTTTCACTTCCAAATGAGATCTGGTTGAATATTCTATCTCAAATACAACTACAAGAAAATTCAAATTACTTCGCTATTAACACAAATACAAATAAACTTTATAATTATGTTATAAGGCAAAAATTAAATCAATATTTATTAAATGATAGATTAAGTATATCTCTATATTGTTCAAATTGTTCAAATATTGATCCAAAGATTAATAAATTTGAAAAACATTTTTATAAATTACAACAAATACCCACTAACAATAACATTATAAGATTTAAGATTAATGAATCAAGTTTTAAATCTGAGAATATATTTAAAAATTTATCAAATAACAGTTCTAAAGATTCTTCAAATTTAGAAAATAAAGAAAATCATTTAACGTCAACTAATGATTCACAAGAAGATTCATTTTTAAACAATAATCATTTTAATTTATTAGTTAATGAAGATCAACCATTTTTAAAATTTTATATTTCTTTATTAATTGATGATAAACAATTTAAAAATTTTGAAATTAAATTAAATACTAATAATAATGAAGAAAATTTAAATATTAAAAATTTAAATATTTCATTAAAAAATAATGGTGAAATTTTAAATGATTCATTTTATCAATTTAATTATTATGAACAATTTAATATTAATTTTAATTTTATTGAATTTAATATCTTTGATTTATTAAAATCTTTAGAAATTTGTCTTAATGAAACTTTAATAATTAGATATTAGATCTTTAATAGGTTTGGGAGAAGGAATAAGTGCTATTTAAGCTAGGTTATACATTTTATAGATTGTTTTTACGTACATGTATTATTTTTTACAATAATAAATAATAAATAATTTTTAATTATTACATACATAGATAAAACTTTTAATTGAACATATATTTGAAAGAAAGAATAAAATAATTAAGACTAAACATCCTTTGATGGATCTTTAACCTTTGGTGGTGGTGGAGGTGGTGAATTATCATTACCAACATTACTTGAATCAATATTTAATTGATCATTATCAACTAATTCAACAGCTCCTGTAACTGATGGTTGAACTGTATTTAATTCATCAATCTTTGTTGGATCAACATTATGCCATAATAAAGCTAAACATAAATTTGTTAAATGACCTGCAAGACTTGGTAAAATAAATGCTTTATAAAGATATGGATCATTCCATGATTGATCAATATATTTTAATAAACTTTCTTCATTTATATTTTGTAAAGCTGATGATGATAACATATGATTAATTAACATAATAGTTGAAATAATCATTAAAATTAATGGTAAGAATATAATTATTAACATACTTCTATTAAATCTTTTTGCTGTTGATAAATTATAATAAATTGATAATTCCTTTTTACATTTCCAAAATGATTTTAAAATCCAAAAATAACCAATTATTGTTATAATTGATTGAATTGTTGAACCAATATCATTTAATGAAGTTGAATCATTAACAATTGTAACATTTGAACCTAATCTATTAACAACTAATAATCTTAATAAAAAATTAATTGCAACAAATGAATTAATTTTTTTAGTAATTTCATAAGGAAATAATTCCATTGAAATATAAATTGTACCATAACCATTACTAATATAAAGAATAAAACCCCATAATAATGAATCTAATGAATCTGTTAAAATTGTTAAAAATATACTAAAAAATTTAATTGTAAAACCTGAATTTAAATTAAAATAATCTAATGTTGTTAATCTAATTAATAATAAAAAATCTAAAACAATTGTAATATAATAAAACCAAATATTTAAATTTTCAATTGTTGAAGTTTGATAATTATTAAACCATTTTTGATAAATTAAAAAAAATGTAATACAACAATAAATAAAAATTGCAATTGGTAATTTTAAACTACTCATAACTTTTAAAGTTAATTCTGATGTATATGATAAATAACCATATGGTTGTTGAAATTTAATATCAACATCAATACCTTCAGATTCTGTAGCAATATAAACACAATAATAACCTGTATGTTTAATATTATAATTAATTGATTCTTCTTTTAAAATTTGATTTAAAATTAAATCATTTGGTTCATCCCCTGTTGAATTAATAATAAATTTACCTTTATCTTCATCTTTACATAATTCTTTATCAATTGATTCTTTATCACATATATACATTTGATTAACAGATTCTGGAATATTTGTTGTTAATCTATCTAAATGTCTAAATATTAAAATTGAATAATTTGATTCATCCTTTGTAGTTACTTCAATAAAGGGTTTTAATCTATTTGAATATGAAGAATCATAAATACCTTGACAGAATTGAACTCTTTCTTGAGCTAAAACATGTGCGGATAAGAACAGTAGTATAGAAGAGATTAGATATAACTTCATCCTTCTTCTTTAATTGGTAATTAATGATGAGAAGTTTCTATATCATTAGTTGTGTTATTTTTAAATTTCTGGGAAATAATTAAAAAAAACTGTTGCTACCGACAAATATTTGTTTAAATTGGAGAGTAATTGGTGTTAATAGTAGTGGAATACTCTTAATAAATAACTGTGTGTACTACTAAAACAATGATCTATAACATATATCAAAACCAGAGTAATAGAACTAGAAATACCTATTGAAAAGTAGCAAAAACTGTGATTCCCAGCGCTATTTGACACACCAAATCTGCCATTTTTACTACTGACACAGATAAAGTCTGCCATCCAAAAAGTTTAAATCGAAATGTCCGAACGCTTTTAAAACCGTTAAAATGTAAAATTGAATTGTAGAATTGTAAAAGCTTTTAACAGTTAATAAAATTAAAGTTATGCCTTATTATTTTTTAAAGGGTTTAAGAGGATAAGCAATTAAGCTTTATTGATCTGTTATAGAATTACATCAATTGTAAAGAAAGCTTGAAATGTATCTTGGTGGTTGGTCAATGGTATAGAATATTTATTGTTTCTATTGTGAAAAATTCTAACAAAGGTAATACTTGATCTTCTAAACCAAGTTAAAAAGGTGCGACGTTAAAGATATAAATTATGAATTATTATGGAAATATCCATCGTTATCCGTTGGATGTTTGAACTCATAGTACTATACTTTAGAAATATCAATTTATTTGCAGAATTTGACCAATAACGAAATTTTGAAAATGTGAAAATGTCCATTTAAACACCCAAATATTACAGTTACAGTTTACAACTATTAACAATTATTTCCAGTTTCCACTTTCCAGTACTTCTACATTCCCAAAAGGCTACTTCTGCATATTAACTGTTGAATGATGATCCACTGAAAATGCTATTACAAACACTGACAAACTAAATTTCACCCATGTTTCTGTCTTTCTGTCCCATCAAAGATTTTATTCTTTATTTCTTCTATAAATATCACTATTCCCTCCATTTCATTGTTTTTTCAATTTAATTGTTGTTTTTAATTTATTATTATAAACTATTAAGATATAATTAGGGATAATGCTTTCATTAAACTTAGTTTCATTAGCAAGTTTATTATTATCACAAGGTGTCTTTGCTGCTCCTGTTGCTGAAGGTGATGCTGCCGCCATCGCTGAAGCTTTACCATGGGCTAAGGCTAACCCATACGCTGAAGCTGCTGCCTTTGCTTTCGCTGACGCTTATGCTGAAGCTGTTGCCATTTCACATCCAGATCCAGAAGCTTATGCTTTAGCTGCTTCTGCTGATGATTGTGCTGCTATCAGTTGTCACGCTTCTTGTGGTTTAATGATTATCTACGGTGAAGCTTGTTCTAAAAACACTACATCAGATTACTTTGGTCCATATAATGCTACTTGTTTATGTTCTGATGATTCTGATTTCTTATCATACTATCCATCTTGTATGAAATGTGGTTGGACTTTATGGAAATATTATTCTCCATATTTAATTAATGCTTTAGAAGCTTGTTACAGTTTAACTACAACTTTATCAACAGAACCAACTGGTACTCAAAGATGTTCAACTACTTTAACAAATATTTATACTCCAGATTATAACATCAAAGCTTGTGATTATACTGGTGGTTGTTCTACTACTTCTACTGAAGAAGTTGAAACCACTTCATCTTCAACTTCATCATCAACTTCTACTACTTCAACATCAACTACTCCAACTACTACCGTTAAGTCAACTACTACTACTTTTACTGAAGGTCCAACTGTTGTCACTACTGTTACTACTGATTTAGTCGTTGATTACACTTACTCAAGTTCTACTACTTATGATAGAGTTTGTGTTGCTACTGTTCCAGTTGAATTCACTGAAAGTACTAGTAACCCAATCCCAATGGATGTTTGGACTATTTATGAAAGAATGGGTTATCCATCAAATGGTAAAACTGCTGCTGCTTACTACCACACCATTTTTGCTTTCAACTTTACTGAAGATCAAGATTTAGTTACTGATATTACTATTTACAATGATCCAAGTGATTATCAATATATGTATGTTATGGCTGGTGAAGAAGGTGAAACTTATACCATTAACTTAGAAGAAGGTTTCATTGCTGATTTATACTCATGGAGTAACTGGGCTCAATATTACATGTTCTTACCAGTTATTACTTTCAATGGTACCAAATATGCTTATGCTGAATCTTGTTCAACTAGTTCAAGTTCTCCATTAGCTATTTTCGGTGTTGACTATGATGTTTGTGTCAAATGGCCAACAACTGGTGTTTATGATGGTGTTGGAGGTGATTGTTCAGCTGTTTCCACTTCTGTTGTTTGGTCATTCAGACCAGAAGCTACTTCAACTTCAGCTACTGTTTCATCATCAGCTGCTGCTTCATCAAGTACTTCATCATCTGTTGCTACTCCATACGTTTCAGGTTACTTAAAGAATGGTCAACCACATTGGGATGTCTATGTTCCAGGTTCATACGGTCCATGGGAAGAAGTTGTTGTTTCTGATTCAAATGGTGAAACCAACTATAACTTTGTTTCAGCTGCTATCTCAGTTGATGGTGTTGCTGTTACTGATGGATCAATTGAAATTGCTGATAGTTCAGTTGATATTTCATACTCAAGTTCAATTGATACTGAACAATCATTATTAATCACTATTGATGGTCAAGCCTTTGGTTCAGCTCCATACCGTTCAACCTTATCTTTACAAATTGTTAAAGAAGTTAATGGTTTACAAAAGAGACATATCTTTGATTTATCAAATAATATCTTTTAATTTAATTCTTAACTGATCACAAGACTTAAAATGGTCTTTTTTTAAAATTTCTATATATATTTTGTTAAGAAGTCTAAAACTTCTAAATCTTTTATTCTCTTTTGTTTCTAATTAATAAATATCTAATTTCTAGTTTACTATTAAACTTATATTAGTAGAAAGTAGATTATAATGCTCTTTGCATATAGGTACCAATGACAGATTTATATCTCTCTCTTTGCCGTGTCAATAAGGGCTTACTTGGAATTTGTCAGTGGTCATATTGGCAGTGTGTGAAGGAAATATAGTAGAAGAACGTCATATATGTATTAATTGGTTTAAAAATTAAATACAGTACACTAATGAACACAGATAAAGTAGTTTATCTCTTCTTTTTTTAGTTTAGTTGTATAAATATCAAGAAAAGCAAAACAAAGCAATTTACAGAATATAAAATCACTTTTTTCAACGATTGAAAACATAAATAACAATTTATAAATATATAACTAGCCAAAATAATGAAATATACACGTAAAATCACAAAATTAAACACTATTTTTATACAAATTTTGTTAAAAATATTTAAATATTTTCAAAAATTTTTCGCGCTCTTTTTTTCGACTCGAATATTTTCCTTTTTAAAAAAAATAAAAAATTACAACCTTTAAAATTGATTTCTTGATTTATTTCAATCATTTGCTTCTAGAATAACTCTCTATAGAATACATAAGAGTTCATTGATAGTATTCATTGAGGAATTGATAGAGGAGCAAACACTTTGGGAACAAAAATAGAATTCAAAGTCAATACTATAAAATGAAATTCTCTAGTATAATACCTGTGGCAATTATCACCCTTTTCACCCACGTCACATTAGCTAATAAAGCTGTTATATCACAATCTGATACTCAAATATGTTCAGGGATGTATGATAAGAAAACATGGGGTGGTAGTAAAATCCCATTCATTTCTACTAAACTGAAAAGTACTCAAAACATTGATGGTGATGATGATATTAGTGTTGTCGTTTTTGAATACCAAGATATTGATTCAATTGGAAAACATTTAACAAATGGTGAAACTAAATATATTTGTGATTCAGTTGCCATTGAAGAAGAATTATGTAATTCAACTGAAGCTGGTACTTTTCTTTATAATGGTGAAACAAATAGAACTGAAATTTTAACTTTTAATTTAGGTTATTATATTAATAATGGTAATAATACTGATTTCCCAATTTATTTAGTTAAAAATACTGGTTATTATTGTGTTGCAACATTTGCTCCTTATGATAATTATAAATTAGAAATTAATTTTAGAAATTCTTTTGGTAATATATCAGCTGCTGAATTTCCAAAACTTCCATTATATGCTATGTTAGCAATTGCTTATGCTATTTCATTTGCTTATTATGGTTTTAATTTTTATAAACATAAACATGAAGTTTTACCATTACAAAAATATTTCTTAGCATTCTTTACATTTTTAGTTTTAGAAAATATTTTAATTTGGTCTTATTATGATTTATTAAATAGAAAAGGTAATTTTAATGCAGGTGTTAAAGTTTATATGGTTTTTATTTCAATTTTTAATGCTTTTAAAATTTCATTTTCATTCTTTTTATTATTAGTTATTGCTTTAGGTTATGGTATTGTTTATCCAAAATTAGATAATAAATTAATGCTTAAATGTAAATTATTTACAATTTTACATTTTGCTTTAGCTTTATTCTATATTATTTCAAATTATATTACTGATACAGAAGATCAATCATTATTAGCTGGTATTGCATTTATTCCAATTACAATTGCTACTGCTATTTTTTATTTTGTTGTTTTAAGATCATTAGCAAAGACAACTGGTCATTTAAATGAACAAAGACAAATTATTAAATTAAATATGTACAGTAAATTATTTAGAATTATCTTTTTATCATTATTAATTTTATTTGCAGGTATTATAATATCATCATTTATCTTTATTGGTATGTCAACAACAGAATTAATTGAACAAAATTGGAAATCAAGATTTTTCTTTTTAGATTTTTGGCCATCATTAGTTTATTTTGTTATCTTTAATTTAATTGCATTTATTTGGAGACCAACAGAAAACTCTTATATGTTAGCAGCTTCAACTCAATTACCAACAGATCCAGAAAATGCAAGAGATTTTGAACTTGATGATATTCAATCATTAAATGATTATCATAACCATGGTGAAGATCATGGTGAATATTATAAGAACATCAGTGACGATGAACATGGCTTCAACATTGATGATGAATTAGAAGAACATGAACAATTGGCTGGTAGTAGTTCCCATGTTCCAAATAAGAAGAACAGTAACCCAAGTACTCCAGTTTCTAATAAGAAGGGATCTTTTGAAATATAGTTGAACCTTCCAAAAGAAAAAAAAAGTCAAACAAAAACTCAGTTGGAAAACAGTAAAAGTTATTTATATATCTGAATTTTTGAAAAGCTCATAAATACACATATCATACATATTCAGTACTACCACTACTATTGTAAACCCCCATACTAACTCGTTTGGACCAATAGGAAGCCTCTAAATTGCTGAAGTGTGTCGCGGACCAAAAAGGGATTTTTACTTTAAAAAAAAAAAAAAAAAAAAAATTAAAAAAAAAAAAAAAAAACAGTCGAAAATAAAAAAAATCCAAAATAAAATATAAACTTTAATATTAAAAAATTGAAAACAAAATCAAATTCTTTTAGGCGGTTAATAAAAAATCATTTCAAGTGCTCCTTTGCTTGTTTCTATTTAATTCATTCTTCTCTTCTTATTCTTCTCTGTTTTCTATACTGTGTTTTTTTTTTCTTTCCTCAAACTGTGCTAGAAAAAGTGTTTGTTTCTTTTCTTTTATTTTGCCTCCCAAAAGTTATTAGCTAAATAAATAATCATCAACAAAAACAAATACTTAAACAAGACAATTTACCAAAGAATCAATAAAGACTGTTCATTGTGACATTAGTTTAATATTGGTCTTCATACCTTCCATCTCATCCTTCAAAAAACGAGAGTTTTAATTTCATTCTCATTCTTGTTCTCAAAAGCTTGTTTTTTACTAATACTAGTAGACAAGTCATCATCTCAAGGAAAAAAATAAAATAAAGAACTAAAGAATAGATAAAGAAAGAAAGTGGAAGATATATTGAAAAAGACTTGAAGAAATCATGAGAGACCCAAATTACAAATCAATACAACATAATAAAGCTGCTGTTTCTATCACAACAAATTTATATGATAGAAGAGCTTTGGATTGTACATCTGATAGACCTCTTGTCAATTCATTAAACCATTTGACATATTTAACAAGTTCATCACCAAAAGTTAGAGAAACTTTAAGTACTGATGGTGGTTTAGAAAGATTAGTTTGTATTTTACATGAATGTCAAAAGATTTATCCTGATTCCGACTCAAGTTCAAATAATTCATTTAATAATAACAATAATAATAAGAATACAAAATCTATTCATGAAGAAAAAACTGAAGCTTTAACTGCTTGGAAATGGACTCTTGCATTTCAATGTTTGGTCCTAATAGGTACCAGAGGTACTGAACAAATTAGAAAAAGAGTTGTTGAAGTTGGTATCATTCCAATTATTGCAACTGTTCTTGATAATTATTTATTAGTTGTTAGAAATTTTGATAACTTCTCTGATAACAATTTACCTGAACCTTTTATATCAATTATTAATAAGAATGGTAATTTAAAAAGAAATTCAAAATTAAATAATAATTCAAATTCAAAAATTCAATTAAATCAAAATATTCAACAACAATTCTTTTCTCAATCTTCAAATTTGAACATTTTATCAAATTCTCCATTCATAACTAATACTAATACTTCACCTTCCATTAATAATAATAATAACAATAATGATAATTTTTCACGTTCAAATTCTGAAACTTCAAGAACATATTCAAATATTCAACAAAATTCTAATAGTACCAATGAAGAAGATTTTAACCCTTCAAATCAAATTTATTCAAATACAATTGAAGAAGTATTGAGTCAATTAGAAAATAATTCAAATTTAAATGATTATTTAAATCAAACCAGAGCTAATTATAACAACAATAGCAATGATAGTTCAAGAAATCAAACTAATATTGAAACAACTCCTACAATTCAAAATTCTTATGAACTACTAGATGATGCTTTAAGTATTAATCAAGTTATACCTTCACCAAGAAAATTCTTAAATGGTTTATTAGTACCAAAAGATGATGATGTTGTTTGGTCGTTACAACTGTTGGCATTTATTTCAAAATATTCAAATTTAAAAGATTTCTTATTATCTACTAATTTAGTTGATAAATTATCTTTAAGATCTTTATTAAGAAGAAATGATACAAATGGTAATTCCTTACAAGCAAATGATTTAGAAGATGAGTTAGATATTGATTTAATATCTAGTGGTTCTAGTGGTTCAGGTGATGAATTAATGGAAAATTCAGGTGTTAATAATTCACCACCAGAATCAAATTTAATTGATAATGGTTTAATTGGTCAATCACAAGAAACTGTTTTAAATTCTCAACCTCAAACTCAACCTGATAGTCAAAGATTAACAACTAATGATTCATCTGAAATTTTAATTAATAATGATTTTAATGAAGTTCAAAATAATTTAATTATGAAGACAGATGTTATTGAAAATGAACATAATGAAACTACTAGTAACAATACTACAAAAACAACATATTTGGATATTATGGATAATGGTACAAGCTCCGGAAGTGTTTCACCAAAATTATCAACTACTTCTACTACTACAAGTAGTACATCAAGTACAAATTCAGTTTCAAATTCTAAAAATTCAAAACAAATGATTTCAAAATCATTACTTTCTTCAATTTTTAATTTTGAGTCATCAACTAATCAATATGATCGTTCATTAAATCTTGTTGAAATGACTTTAAAATTAAATCAATATTATGATAATAAAATTTCAAATATGAAATTAAATAAAATTAATTCATCAAAATTAGATACTGAACTTTATAAAAAGAAATGGAATTATTCAACTTATTTCAATACTAATACAAATGATGATTTTGATAGATCAACAATAATTTCAAGTCAT
Organism: Ruyongia namnaoensis; assembly: GCA_030563805.1. NCBI lineage: Eukaryota > Fungi > Ascomycota > Saccharomycetes > Phaffomycetales > Wickerhamomycetaceae > Ruyongia > Ruyongia namnaoensis. The sequence continues at coordinate 33,749 of JAJMKA010000049.1, forward strand.
TTAAATATTTTCCCATTAGTTGAAAAATTTACTGTTAAATCAATCAATTCAAATGATATGTGTTATTGGTCTGGTGTTATAATGAGAAATTCATGTAGAAAAGATGAATTAAGAGGTGGTGTAAGACAATGTGCTTGTTTTGATTGTGGTAAATGGGAAAGTTATCCAAGACAATTTGCTAAATGCAGAAAATGTAAAAGAACCAAATATTGTTCAAAAGATTGTCAATTAAAAGCTTGGTTATATCATAAACATTGGTGTGTTGATTGTTCAACTTCTTCAACAAGTTCAAGTAATCATCAACACAATACTCATTCTCATAATCATAATCATTCAAATACAAATAATCCAACTTCTAATGGTAATGCTACTACCACTAGAAATATGCTAACAGAAAACAACAATAACAATGATAATAACAACAATAATGCAACTACTAATGATGGAACAGTTAATCCTTTAGTGTTATCTGCTACAACTACTAATGAAGATGCCATTCAAGGTCCAAATAATATCATTAATACAGATATTACTGCTGCAAATAATGCTACTATTGGCGAGGTAAATAATGTTAATGGTGATGATGGATTGAACATGAACATTCAGATTTAAGTTCTAATTTAAAGTATTTGTTAAAAGTTATTATATTGTTTGTTATTTTAATTTGATAAGATATTTATTAATTACTAATTTTGCTAGGATGATTGGATTTTCTTTTATTTTTTTGCTTGTTTTTATTTAATGTGATTTAATATGATTATTATTATTTGGCTATTGTTATTATTTGTGTTCTTTTACTAGATTTTATGAGAACTGAAAATTTGAAAAAGATTATTATGATCTTTTTCTCTTAATTAAGATTTATGACATTTATTTTAGGGTGGTTTGCTTATACTGGTTAATCGGACGGAGGATTTTATGTGTTAATGAGTGTTTTTTTTTTTATATATGTTGATACACAGTTTTCTATTTAAATTATATTACTTTTACTTTTTATATGATATCATTTTATTTTACTCTTCTGTTTTTTTTTTACTTTTTTATTTGACAATTTTTCATTATTATTTCAATTTTTCTATAAATTTATTGTTATTTTTGATATTTACTTTTTATATACTATTTAATTGTATTTTATTTCTTCCAATTAATTAGTCAATTGGCTTCTTTTATGTATTTAAATTTAAATATTTATGCTCTTTTTTTTTACTGGAAAGTTTGTGTTACTTTTTTCTATTCTTTTCTTCAAGAATTTATCCATTTAAATAGAATTTATATTGCTTTAGTGAGATACTACAAGATACACAACTCATATATAGGGATTATGGACATGATATTATACCTGTTTTACCTGTCTTTTCAATTATTTAGTATGTAGATTCACGTGATAATTTCAATTGTTCTTAGAAAAAAATAAAGCTTTCAAAAAAAAAAAAATAATTGATTGCTTATTGTTCCCAAAAAGTTGGTTGTTATTAACAGAATAATCGAGTTTAAAATTATAAAGAAGTAGAACAATGGTTGGTGGTATATTAAAGAATAAATCAGAAGTTGAAAATTCACCAAAGAGTGTTAATCAAACTACAAAAGAGTTTAGAAATCAAGTATTAGAAAATACCAAATTAAATGCTATGTTAAAGACTGATCATACAGGTTTAAATATACAGCCTAGATCAACAGAACATATTGATCCTGATGTTAATAATAAAAGAAAACTTGATGCTATAAGTAGTAATTATGTTACTGAACCTTCAACACCAGCAGTTTCAGCATCTTTATCAGATGAAGAAAAATTAAAATGGAATAGAAAGAATTTAGCTGATAATGCAGTTATTCAAAAGAATATTTTAGAAAATATGCAAACAACAATTGATGAACCAAAAACACCATATCAAAATGCACATGAATTAAATGAATATTATAAAGATGATGAAGAAGATGATTTAAACAATTTTTCATTAGGTGAACCTGAATATAAAGAAACTGATACAAATAAAGATGATTTTGAAGTTCCTATAAATCCAGAAGAAATTGTTGAAGATAAACATAAATCTTTTGATGAATTAAGAAAACAACATTATCATAATGAACATTTACCAGGTACTAATTCAGGGTTTGATGAGTATGAAGAAGGTGCAGACAATGCTGATGATGATGAAGATGAAGAAGAAGAAGAACCTAAAAAGCCTAAAATGTCATTTGCTGAAATGAGAAAATTACATTATAATAAAGAATTTATCCCAAAAGATGTTCCTGTTGATGATGAAGAAGATGAAGAATAAATATTGATTGCTTAACTTTAATATTAGCTATATTTTTATGATTGTTTTTGTATTTTATTGTGTTTTTTTTACTACTATATTCAAACTAATATTTAATTAATTTTTGATAAATTATTTACAAATTTATAAAGTGAGAAATATATTTTTCATTTATTTAAAACTGATAACAGTAGATTAACTTTGTAACTTTATATATGATTGAAAACAAATTCAGTTAACTATTATAAAAATCTTTTATATAAATTTCTAATCTTCTTTCTTCTTTTTTTTGATAAATTTAAGAAAAACCAAAGAAAAACACCAATTGATAACATCAAGTTATCTTTTAAAACACACAAACTGAATAATTAAATGTATAACCAACCAAGAATATATAAGTACATAACACATAATGAATATTTTTTTATTTAAAAAAATTTCTAAAGCCCAAATTAAACCCATTTCTCCATAACTGAAAAAAAATTAAGGTGTAAAATTTGACTTTATAGAAAAAAAAAGAGAGTATAATATCATAAATCATAATTTCATTAAAAGGAAACTTCTTCAATCAATGAAGAGGAATAAGCAACTATTTCTTTTTATCATCATTGATGAACCAGTTAACAATAAATTTCAAAGTAAAATCTTCATTATGATATTGAGAATCATTATTACTTTGTTTTCTTGGAAATTCATTATGGAAATGTTGAGAAGATGAAAGTTTTCTAGCATCTAGATAATCTTTAGCATCAGTAGTAAGATAAGTAGCAGTGATACGATCAACTAAAGTATTTGTTGAATCATTCAAGATCTTTGGAATGATTTGAAACTTTGAATTTTCAACAACATCAACTAAAACTTCAGATGAGTTGTACTTGTCTAAATTTTGATCTAAAAAGGCGTCTTGGAATGACATGGAGAATATTGTACTTGTAAGCAGAATGGGATGTGGGATGTGCGATGACAGCAACAGCAGCAGCAGTAGCAGCTCTAACAGCTTTTAGTAAACCTTTGTAAACCAGTAAAATGATTTCAGGACACCCTTCTCTTTATATATCAAAAAAATCGGTCACCCACAAAAACTAACGCCGAAACCGGAGTTCTTAAAAAAAAAATAAAAGTCGGAACTCATAAATTAAAAAACCGGATTTCAAATTCAGTCACGTGATGGAATAGTAGCGCCGGGAGTCAGAAGTTCATTGAGGTTTGAGTTTTTAAGGTGAAGATACTCCAAAGGATCATAATCATCAGCTACTGACATGGCCTTATCACTTATAGACTCTCTCAAAAAGTCTAGGATGTTCACACTCTCATTGCTGTTGGAATTGGTATGTGTTTCTTCAGCTTCAGTTTCTGCTTCCTTGATTTTACAATTCTCCATTTGATCTGTAATTGATGATATTCTTCTCTTCAAAGTAATCTCATCTTCATTGTTTGCAACATTGACATATCCATCTTCTTCTTCATCATCATTAATACCTTTTAATTTTAATTTTCTCTTCTTATTGAAATATTGAATCCCTAATTCATAAACATCATCATTATAGTTATGATTATGTCTTGGTCTTAAAGGACGACTAATAACATCTAAATCAATTATTGGATGCTTGTTCCTTGGAAGTATAGTACGATTACCATCAAATGGATCTTTAAAAACAACTGTTCTCTTTGAAATTGGTACAGGTGATAAATAATCTTGTTCATGTTCATTTTTGCTTGAACTAATTGGTGATGATAATGGTGAATCACTTGGATATAAACTTGGTGTACTATTCATTCTTGTTGGTGGTGTTTCTGGATTTGAATTACCATTCACATCTTTATTTGAATTCATTGAAAAAAGTGAATCTCCACTTGAACCCTTACTACTAATAGCAAATGAACGTTGATGTGATCTTCTTCTTCCATTAAAAGGTGAAGCTAATGATGATCTTCTTGAACCAGTACCATAATAATTTGGTGTTAATGTTGAATTTGATGTTGTAGATGAATTACCATCATCAAATGATAAACAACTTGGTGATTTTTGACCATCATGAAATCTTGTTAATGAATTTTTTTGAACAACTAATTTTGGAAATTGAAATGTATTAAATTGTTCATCAATATATTTTGAACTATATTGCATATTATTAAAATCTAAATCATCAAAATTCTTAATTTCATTAACTTTTTCATCAAATATATTTTCTAAATGTGTCTTTGGAGATATGGAGTAAAGATTCTCAGAGAAATTCATATTATTTAAAACTTAAAAAATTGTCTAGATTGTAGAAAAAGTAGAATAAAATAGTGAAAGTATTAAGAAACTATCTTTGAAAGAACTGAAAGAGTTGATAATGACCAAATAAGATAATAAAACACGTAGAAAAAAATAATGGTGATCAAGTGAATTGAAAGAAAGCTAGCAAAAATTATATTATCAAGTCAAGCAGCAAGGTCACAATATCTTGTAAAAATTTCAACAACCTCTATTAATGAATTTGTGAAACTTGTGAGATTTATAATTCTTTTTATATATCTTTCAATAATAATAATGTACTATTTCAAGTTAACAATAGGGCATTAAATTTTTTTTTTATTTATTTAGAGATATTATTGAACAAGAAGTGTTGCAAAACTTAATTAATCTTTACCCAAGTCTGCGTTTTCTGCCTTCAGAGTTCAGCCTTTACAAAGTTTAAAGTTTATTAAGAGGAGGATTTAAGCTTCTTTACTTACAGTTTTATACTACTAGCTACTACTCATCTATTTTACTATTTTAGTTTTCTTCTCAGTGATCAGAATAACTCTATTTGGTATTTACTCTTTTTGGAAATTAATTAATTAAATTAAAAAGCAATGTTCATTCACAAAAACCACAAAAACTATTAACAAATGAGAAGAGAATACTTCAAATACACAATACACAAAACTGAACCGTTGGTTGATGTTATACCTCTCTCCTCTCTAATGCAACTTCTAATAGCTATTGTTGTAGTTGGTGATAACATCACTTTCACCCCTAACGCTTGCTACGTGTGTGTGCTCTTCATTTCTTCATCACCACCATGTCACAATAGTAGTGGAATTGTGGATTACAAGTCAATAATTTCTTCTCTTTATCTCTCCATCTTTTCTTCTTCTCATCTTCTCCTCTTTTGTGTAGCAGTTTTTTTACTTTGGTGTGTAGATGTGAATTGATTAAATGTTAATGCTCTCTGGGTATTTGGGGGAAAACTCAATCTAAATTAACACTGGCAACATAATCTCATATTTTAGCCTATTAGTTGTCAAGTTGTTAGCCTATTCTATTAAATATTGTACTTGATATCCCATCCTTCTACACTTTTCTATGCTTTAACGAGTCGATTGTGTGATTCTTTACAGATTGTAGATAATCAAATCACAATATTTTATAATTTATGGTAAAATACTTGCTATTCATCATTGATAAATTCATATATGTATAATCAAAATATAAACTTTTAATAGATTACTCGAGAACTAGATATCTGAACATCTTGATTCTCTTTTTGGAGTCTTTTTTGTGGTTCTTGATTTCTAAAAAACTTTAATAAAAGCAACAACACAAATGTACAGAACAAAAGCAAGAAATATCTACACTTTAATCAAACTAAAGTTTAGTACTTGTAACTATATAATGATAAACCACGTTATAATGTTATAATATCTTTTAATCTACACTTCAATCAATAATCAATACTCTCAACATTCTGCTAAAATTTTTCTTAGTTATAGTTTAACTTATAATTCTCTGTTAAAGAGTTAAGAAATAAAACGTTTGTGACTATTAATTCAATACATAACCACCATTTAACTTCATAAACCGTTTAATATTCTACTTATAACACAATAACTAAAGTTTTAATGAAAAGCTTATCATCAATGCTCCACACTATGATACGAGAGACATCACCAGGAAAAACTTGGGTTTAAAATTATATTAAATTGGAAAAACTACAAGATCACAAAAAAATATTACTACTTCTTTCCCTGCATTATGTTATTGATTTAATTTATTGGATAACATAGATCATCAAATCAGGAACCAAATTTGTTTCGCCTATCAACGGTATCAACAACGATACTATAAAATAATGAAGAAATATTATTCTTGACTTCGTAAACTTATTATCTACTGTACTTATTAGTATTGCCATTTAATCCAATAATATAATAGTAAATGATGCTTACAATATATGGAATTAACTCGGAGTTTCATTTGTAGTTCATCACAAGCCCTTTGAAATGTTTGCTAGAAGCAGTAATAATAGCATTAACAAACGATGTCCTCATCATGGAAAAACATATATTCTAATATTTGATGTGTTGTTATAATATGATACCATTAAATAATTTAGGTCAAAGGGTGTAACATGTTTAATAGTATTTCTCCTCACTATTATTTGCTTTTTTGTGTCTATTCGAGTTTAGGCGCTTCTACATTTTTCAGATCATTATTCCACAAATATCCAAATATCCAACTTGCTTTATCAAATCAAAATCAGAATCAATTGGATCAATTATTCAAACTATCTTCAAAAATCACAGTATTAAATATAAAGAATATTCTTGAACCGATGGCCAAGAGCTAGTTCTTCAGTTCTTCTGCTTTGAATATAAAAACAAGAAAGAAAATTTATATTCCATACTGCATTCATAATCCAGAAAGTTTAGAGACTCAGAGAATAAGAGATATCATTTTAGGTTAATCAACTGATTTAAATAATAGACTTCAAATTTCATTACTAGAAATTTTCAAATTTTTTTTAAAGTACTTGTTATTATAATTAAAGTTTCATTATCTTTGTTCCACGGTTAATAAATCTTGGAAATTAATTATAATACTATGATCATTACTTTTAAAGTTAATCTGACCAATAACCAATAGAGATTTAGATATTACTTGATAGTGAAAACCGATACTCGCTATAGAATAATTATAATCCATTAACTTCAAAACAACTCTTCAGCTAGATTAATCTTATTTTGAAATATTTGAAAATTAAACTGAAAAACACTTTAAAGTTCAGTTATTTACCACATGATATTCAGCAGCTTAAACTAATAATCATATCTACAGGGGTACTTATATCAAGTAATGAATTTTAGTTATAAACAGTAGTATGTATATATAATTTAATAACAAATAATTAAAAAAGAGTAAATATATAAAATTTGAATATTTAAATGCACAACCCAAATGTCTAAATCATTATGTAAAAAAAAAATTGATGATTTAAAACATGATAATAATAAAAAAACAAACAAACAACTTTTCTATAATCCCCAGACAAATTAATAAAATCCCAAGAAAAAATTTAAATACAAACAAACACCAAAATAAGTTTATACATGAAATTGAAAACAATATTTGAAAAGTTGTAAGCTCATTTAACAATTAACTGATAAATAATGATAATGATTATAATAATTATGATAATGATAGATAATGATAATAAAATAATAATGATGAACAATAATGCTAATTACCTTCTTTCTGTAATTTTTTTTTTTTTTTTTAATCTTCCTCTCTCTTATTCTTAAAATTCTATAAAAAATTTCTCTTTAAAGTTAAAAAATAAAAGAATAAGGTAAAAGAATTGTAATAAATTATGAAAAATATATGCAAATGAAAAAAATGAATATTAGTATAAGTCTTTGTATGATTCTATCTTAACTCAATCAAGAGTAGATAATTACCAACAAAGAAAAATGTAAAAAAAAAAAAATTAATGTTAAAAAAGAAGAGAATTAATTTTTTAGAGTTTAAAAAATAGGGAAACATCATTCCTATTTGTAGACTCTCTTTATCATAAGGATTTGAAGTAACAGTGAAATCATCATCACAAAACAGCTAGAAAAACAACACAAAATAAATCTTTTCTTCCACTTTCCAAATGATAAATAAATTGAAAAGAAAAGAAAAAAACACAAAATAAACATGAACATAATGGAAAAAATTTGATTGAGACATTCTTTGTAGTGCAGAATTTAAATATGAATGAAATTGAAATAAAAAAAATAAGATAAATAAATTATTCTCTATTGAAAATCAACAAGAAAATAAAATATTAATAGTGAATGAATTTATAATGATAGTAAAAAAAATAATAAAAGCACAAATTTAAAATGTTGTAACAAACATTAAAGCAACTTACCACCAACTGTTGTTGTTGGAAGCTGGGTTACCATAATTGCTTGATTGATAAGATGAGAAGGCACCTGAGTTGGCGTTAGCTGAACGGTTGCCATAACCAGAAGCTGATCCACCACCATATGAGTTATTGTTACCATATGAGTTAAAACCAGCTGATGAAGCACCGTTACCACCATATTGACGACGGAAATCTCTGCTACCACCAGTTGAACGGCCTCTACCTCTACCTCTACCACCAGATGACATTTCTCTGGCAACAGTGTTTAAGAATGGTGGAACTTCTTGGTTAGCTTCACTTAAAATTTCAATTAAATCTTTAACAACGTTCTTGTTATTTCTGTTGAAGAAAGCTGTGGCAACACCGACATTACCAGCACGACCAGTACGACCAATACGATGAACATAATCATCAATATCACTTGGTAAATCATAGTTAATAACGTGGGTAACGTTTGGAATATCTAAACCTCTAGCAGCAACGGCAGTAGCAACTAAAATTGGAGCTCTACCAGTTCTGAAGTATTCTAAAGCACGTTCACGTTCAGCTTGAGAACGATCACCATGAATTGAAGTAGCTGGAAGGTTTTGTGTAATTAAGAAATCTGATAAAGCATCGGCCATTCTCTTTGTTTCAACGAAGATTAAGGTTAAACCATTTTCTTCAGATGATAAAATATCTAATAATAATGATCTCTTGTCATCATCTTCAACGTATAAGACTTTTTGAGTAATGTTTTCTGAAGTTGAACCAACTTTACCAACACTTAAAAAGATATAATCTTTTAAGAAATCACGAGCTAACATTTGAATATCAGTTGGGAAAGTAGCTGAAAACATTAATGTTTGACGGTTTTCAACTGATGGCATATCACAACCTTGAACAATGTGTCTAATTTGTGGTTCAAAACCCATATCTAACATTCTATCAGCTTCATCTAAAACTAAGTATTTAATATTGGCTAATGAGATGTTACCTCTTTCTAATAAATCGTTCAAACGACCTGGAGTAGCAACTAATAAATCACAACCACGGTTGATTTCTCTAATTTGTGAGTAGACATCAGCACCACCATAAACAACACAAGGTTTAACCCATGATCTATAAGTGAATTTCTTAGCTTCATCATAAATTTGGGAAACTAATTCTCTGGTTGGGGCTAAAACTAAAGCAGTTGGGTAAGCTTTTTGTCTTTCTTGGAATTGGGAAGTAGATTCTGGGATTGGAGATGGACCATTGTGGAAAGATTGAGATAAGATTGGGAATAAGAAACCACCAGTTTTACCTGAACCAGTTTGAGCACAAGCCATTAAATCACGACCAGCGGCAACGATTGGAATAGAGTACTTTTGGACTGGAGTTGGTTTAGAGAATCTAGCAGCTAAAATGTTTTCTAATAATAATGGTTCTAATGGAGGAGCAGTGAAAGTGGTAATTGGTTCTGGGACACCATCACCTGAAGCTTCAACCGGGATTTCATCATAGTTGTCAAAGTTGATACCTGAAGATTGGAATTTTGGATCATTGGCTTCACCAAATAATTCTTTTTCCATAGCTTCATTCTTTGGAGCTGGAATATGTTTACCATCAACAAATTTACCAACATCGTTTCTTTGGTAACGACCACCACCGTTACGATAGTTATTGTTGTAACCACCACGACCATTGTTTTGTCTACGGTTGTTGTTGTTGTAACCAGCGAAACCACCGTAGTTACTTCTTGAACCATATGAGTTGTTGTTATTGTAACCATTGTTGTTTCTGTAACCACCATAACCGCCATTGTTTGAACCATAGTTATTATAGTCTTGTTGAGGACGACTTCTAATATGAGGTGGAACATATGATGAACGACCACCTGCTGAGGCTGAGTCTTGACCACCACCATTGATGTTTAGCTTTTGTAAATCGTTTGTAATATCAGACATGATGTATGAATATTTCTAATATCTTAAATATATGAGATAAATAAGTAGATTTTGCTTTAGTTTGAACAATTTCTTCACTTTTTTTTGTGATGGCGAAAATTTTTTATATTTTTTTATTTTTTTGTTGGTGAAAAATTAAAAAGCGTGAAAAATATCCCAAAAGGGTAATTTTCCAATTCTAGAAAAAAAATTAGGTCATGTGACTAAGTCATGTGACATCTGGACACCAATTATAGCGGCTAAGTAATTATAATAATACCTTCTCAATGTAGTTATTTCATTTATTTGTTAGAATTATCTGTTTAGGTCATTGATTAGATCATTCACAAGACTGGTTTCCTTTAATGGAGCACAACAGATAGAATTTTGTTACTTTCAGATTTCTGTTAAAAGACTTTTGTTATAGACACCCTGAGACCTCAGTTTTGAGAAGAACTGTATCATCATTATAAATTAAGATTCATCCCCTGTACTTTCCATGCTTCTCTCTTTTTTACTTTTATAATTATTAATTATTATCTTGATATAATTATTTATAATATGTCATCAACTACATCTTCAATCAAAGACAAAGAAACTCCAATTGCTCATACAGAAACTGTTCACTCTGGGGAAATTTCTACTGATATTACAACAGATGAAACTTCTCAAGTTACACCAACTAAAGTTAAACCAAAGAGTACTTTCACCAAAGTCTATCATTCTTTTAGAAGAGCTGAACCTAAAGATGAAAGTTTTGAATTAGATGATCATCAAGTTGATCCTGAATCTTTAGAGGAGAAAAAACCAAAAGGTATTCCAGATTTTCAAATCAAGTTTATTGCTTTAGGTAGTGGTCTTGGTACTGGTTTACTTGTAGGTGTTGGTCAAGCTCTTTCAAATTCTGGTCCTGGTGGTTTATTGTTAGCTTATGCAATTATCTTTCCAATGATTTTCTTCACTATGCAATCTGCTGGTGAATTAGCTGTTGCATTCTCTTCAGTTCCAGGTGGTTTTAATTCTTATGCTTCTAAAATTGTTGATCCATCTTTAGGATTTGCTGTTTCTTGGATTTATGCTATCAATTGGTTTACTGTTTTACCTTTAGAATTAGTTACTGCTAGTATGACAATTAAGTTTTGGGATGAATCGACAAATCCATGTGCCTATGTTTCTGTGTTTTTATTTGTTGTTATACTTGTTAATTTCTTTGGTGCTAAAGGTTATGCATCAGCTGAAATGGTTTTAAATGGTATTAAGATTTTAATGATTTTAGGTTTTACAATTTTAGCTATTATCTTGGATACAGGTGCTGCTGGTAATCAACCAAGTCTTGGTACTCGTTATTTCAGAACTCCAGGTCCATTTGCTAATGGTGCTAAAGGTGTCTTTGCTTCCTTAATTACTGCTACATTTTCTTTAGGTGGTACTGAATTCCTTGCTTTAACTGCTAGTCATCAAAAATCACCAAGAGATGCCATTCCAAAAGCTTGTAAATTTGTTGGTTATAGATTAATTTTCCTTTACTTTTTACCATTACTTATGATTTGTTGTTTAGTTCCATATAATTCAACTGAATTAATGGGTTCTGGTGGTAACAAAGCTCCTGTTTCACCTTTTGTTTTAGCTGTTACTTCACATGGTGTTAGAATTGTTCCACATATCATTAATGCAGTTATCTTATTGGCTGTTTTATCTGTTGGTAATGCTGCTCTTTACTCAAGTTCAAGTACTTTTTACTCATTAGCTCAACAAGGTTATAACATCAAATTCTTTGATTATGTCGATAAGAAAGGAAGACCTTTAAGAGCTTTAATTGTTGCAAGTGTATTTGGTGCTTTCAGTTTTGTTGCAGCATACAAAGATCAAGAAAAGATATTTATTTGGTTATTATCTTTATCTGGTTTAGCTACTATTTTCACTTGGTCTATTATCAATCTTTCTTTAATTCGTTTTAGAAAAGCTTTGAAAGCACAAAATTATAGTACTAAGAATTTATCATTTGTTTCACAAACTGGTGTTTGGGGTGCATACATTGCAATTTTATTAAATTTTATGGTTTTAGTTATTCAATTCTGGATTGGTTTATTCCCATTAGGTAGTAATGGTGTTCCAAATGTTACCAACTTTTTCCAAAATTATTTAGGTATGGTTACTTTTATTATTTTATATATCGCTCATAAGATTTATTCACGTCGTTTACGTTTATTTGTCAAACCTGAAGATGTTGATTTAGTAAGTGATGCTTCTTTGAAAAATGCAGAAATCTTACAAGAAGAAATTAAAGAAGAAAAGAAGAAGTTTACAGAATTTCCTATTTGGAGAAAGGTTTATGAATGGATCTTTTAAAGGTTTCTTTCTTTATTTTCTAAGATTTATGATTATTTATTTGTTTTGAAATTATTGAACAATCAACTTGTATTCATAGCATTTTGTGCAACTTTATGCTCATCATACTTTTTTGTTTTTGTGTCTGTTTAAAATTATATAGAGAACGCGACTTATTTAAATAAAAAACTATTTTGTAGATTTACTGAGAAAAAAATGTTAAAAAATGTTCATTATGTTCATTAATATCATCACTATTAAGTATTAGTTGAGGTATATACTAAAATACCCATTACGTTAATCATCATCCTTATCTTTTATGAAATCTTCCAAAGTCAATGAGGATATTTCTAAAGGATGTGATCTAGGTTTTGAAGCAGGACTTAAAACATTTGGACTATTAACAATACTCTTTTGAACTGGAGGTGTAACCGTTTCCTGACCTGGTGCAGGTACATAGTAAGTTGAAAGATCAGTGTCATCAATATCATTAGGAGATTCATAACCATCTATATGATTTTCTTCTTCAAGAAGAGATGCTTCATCTTGTTCAGAGTTAGCTTCATCATCATCAGTATCATTAAAATTGAATTTAGGTCTTGATTTCTTTTGATTGTTTTCATAATTCTTCTTATTTTCACTTGAAAGTAAATGAACAAACGATTTTTGTTGTTCTCTTATATTCCAATTTAATGTACGGCTAACACTATCAAAATATTCTGTAGGTGCTGAAATAACAGTTGGAAAAGAATAAGGACTAGCAGATATAGTAATATAATCACCTTTCTGTAATTCAACTCTTGATCTACCATCAAATGAAGTCCATGCAGTTGAACGACTTCTCTTTGGAACTTTAACTTTCAATACCATACTATCAGGTAATAAAATTGGTCTAAATGATAGAGTATGAGGACAAATAGGAGTAACTGATATAGCTGAAACAGCTGGATGTACCAATGAACCACCTGCACTTAATGAATAAGCAGTTGAACCAGTTGGAGTTGCAATGATTAGACCATCTGCTTGTACAACTGTTAATAAATTACCATCACCATATAATTCAAGCATTGAAACAAAAGGACTTGGACCACGATCAATGGTCAATTCATTTAAAGCCTGTTGTTCACAAACCAAAGTACCATTAGCTCTATGAACTCTGCAACTCAATCTCATTCTAAGATTTGTTCTAACACCCTTTTCTAATATAAAACTTAAAGTATCTTTGAAATCTTCAAATTGAAATGTAGTTAAAAATCCCAATGAACCTAAACTGAATGAAATAACAGGTGGGACACTTCTTTGAAACAATGAAGATACAAATAGAACAGTACCATCACCACCTAAAGTAATAATAAGATCTATACATTCACTAGCTTTAGTTCTTATGAAATCTTTATCCCAATATTTTAAACGGCTTTCAGCATTTGGAATATCATTACAAAGAGAGACACAATTGAATCTTTTGGACTTTTCTAGATGATGATCAACATAAACAGTAAGTCCACCATAAGTACACAATAACCATTCAGTCATTTCTCTTGTTAAATAAACTAATGAATTATCTCTTGCCTTTGTTACTATAAGAATATGTTTCGCATCTAACTTGACCGTAGTCTTATTTAAGTTTTTGGAAAGCATTCTAACACCATGAGCAGTTTCAGCCAACTTTGCATGTGACTTACTGTTCTTTAGGTTGTCTGAAGAGTGTGATAGTTTTCTAAACATCTTTATATTATCATCTTCATTATGCCTTTGCCTTGTATTCATGTTGATAATTCCTGTGGATGTGGGGCGAATTGTAGATGACGAGGAGTTCAACTGGGGTTCCATTGGGAGTATTGTAGTAACTGGTCAAACTTTTTCAGATGAATGCTAAACTATGCTGTAGTTCAATTGGATCTTAGTGAGTGAAGAGCACTTGATTCTTTGAAGTATTTGTTGATTGATAATCAGTTTTTTTGTTTTGAAAAGAGCAGATTGAAGTTTTTGAATTAGTAATTTTTTTTTTTTTTTTTTTTTTTTGCTGTGGATTTCGGACTACTGAGTGGGAGCTGCCAATTGTTTTGACAAAGGTGAATGTTTGTTGTTGTTGATTTGGTCCTTTTGTGATAAGTAACCAGTGGTGCTTTTGTGGTGCTATTGAATGTAGATGTAGAGTGTACAATGTGCTATTGTTAGTGTGGATTGTTGGTTTGTTAGAGTGAATGTTAAAAGACTTTGACATTAACATTAGATTACAACAACTACTTCAACAGGTGATGGCTATCTTGACCTTATAAAAAGCAATTTGAAGTGTGTTTATTTGAAGGTAAAAGTTTTAACAGTTTATATCTTTCATAATATCTCTATAACTACCACGAACTACCATCTTATAATCCCGGGAATGATGATTGACTTAACAATATTGAATTTGAAAACCAGTATTATAAATGAATGAATTATGAATCCTATATGTATTTCTTTTTTGATTTAATTAAAACAATATCTGCAAATGCAATTTGGAAAAATTGTTTTCTATACTAATATACAATAACAATAACCTTTTTCTTGTAACTAAGAAACAATTTGGTTAATAATAAAAAATAATGTTTAACAAATGAGAGAAAAATAACAATAAATATAATATTTGATGATATGTAATGTGTTAACTACCTTAAGCAACTTCAGAAACACGACATTTCCAATCAGCTTTATCTAATAAAGGTAATGAAGCACCTAAACACCAACCTAATTCATTGTTAGCGATCTTCTTAGCAGTTCTTAATTCTCTGTGTAATGGAATATCATAACCAATATGTAATAGAGCAACTTGGAATGATAAATCTAAACACCATTGTGGTTCTTCCTTCAATGATTCAATAGAACCTTCAATAGCACTGAAAGCTGAAGTCCAAATTGATTCACCATTACAAACAGTTTTAGCTAAATCTGATAATTCTTGTAAAGTGAATGATGATGGCATACCTAATGGATTAGTTCTATCATAGAAGTATGAGAAAATGAATAAATCACTAGTATCTTTGAAAGTTTGAACTAATGATGGTTGATGAACACCATTGAATGAACATGGTTGTTTAGTACAAGTAGCATCTTTGTTTAAGATACTTTCAGCTAAGAAACGACATTGAGCACCACTAGCGGTTGAAAGACCCTTTAATGTAATAGTATATTCTTCATCATTATCTAATGTAACTTTAACATCTTTAGCAGTTTCACCTGGTGGAATACATGGTGAATCTAAAGTAATTGGAGTAGTTTGACCTTTAGTAAATTTACCTTCTTTGAAAGCAGCTTGAGCAATTAAATTGTTAACCTTCTTTCTACCTTCCATTAAACCATAACCTAAATGACTGAATTGATATAATGTAAAATCTCTCTTACCAAAGTTAATTTCATATTTATGTTCACCATCAATCATTTTTTCACCATTCTTAAATTCTGGTTCAAAAACAATTTGAGTAGAACCACCACCTAAATCAAAAACAGCAGCAGTTGGAGTCTTTTTACTTGAACCAATGTTACCTAATAAGTAGTTAGCAGTAATCCAAGCGTAAACACCTTCATCATCACCACTCATAATAGAAATACCTTCACCTTCAACAACAGCAAATGGATAATCTTCTTCTAAATGTTTTCTAACTTGAGCTAAAATCTTATCTGATTTGGCTTCACCTAACATTCTTAAACCTGCAGTAGCCTTAACAGCAACTGGGGTACAACCTTGTAATTTCTTTGGAACAGTTTCTAAAGCAAGGTTTAATAATGGATCTAAAGAAGCAGCAGCTCCAATGGCGTCAGTATCAAAAGAACTTAAACCTGGTTTTAACATTTCAAAAGTTTCTTCAATTAATTTTGGTGGACTGTAACAAACATCGAATTCATAAACGTGAACTCTTGAACCTGTAGAACCAGCATCAACCATAACAACGTATTCATGATCCTTTGTACAATCAATAACATCGTTATCTTCTAAAATATCTGAAGCATAGTCTAAATCATCACTAATAGTGTTACCCTTTGATTTAGAAGAAGACGATTTAGAGGAAGCATCATTACTTTCAGCTTCTGGAACACCTTCATAAATCTTTTTATCGTCTTTAATAGCTTCAAAACCATTATTAGAGTTATCTGGATTGTTTAATTCAGAACCTGGTTTTGGAGCAACGTTACCAATAGGTTCATTATCAAGATTGTGTTCAGCTTTGTCATTAGCGTATTGAGGAGTTGATTTCATTGGAGTTTCTGGGAATGATGGTTGTTCATCATCGTCGATTGGAGCCTTTGCTGGAACTTTTTGATTTGAAGCATTTGAAGCAGACCCTAATGAGGAATTACCTGATGATAAGAAATAGATTAAGGAAAATAGTAC
>JAJMKA010000049.1:50871-97231 GCA_030563805.1 Ruyongia namnaoensis
TTTTTTTTTTTTTTTTTTTTTTTTTTTTTTTTTTTTTTTTTTTTTTTTAAATATTTTTTGGCGACGTAATTTCTTTTTATAGAGATTTTCCTACAGAGATTCTCTACAAATTTAAATGATTTTGTGCTGTATAAATATTACTTCAAGCTTTAAACACCATTACTGACTCTATTGATAACTTCAGTCTTGTCCTTAACCTTCTTTAGTTCAACTAATTCTGCACATTTCTTGATCAATTCAGCTTTAGCCAAAAATAACTTTTCTGTACACATAATTTCACCAATTTCTAATTCATTTAACATTTCATAAACTTTATGTTGAACTGTTTGTTTGTATGATGGAAGTTTAGTAGAACGTAGATAAACACCTCCTCCACTTGATGATGAACCATGATGTGATGAATGCGAGTTTGATGCTTTAGATGTAATTTGTCCAATACCGAATAATTTATGTTCTTGTGGTGTTAATTTAGATGCAAATAAATGGAAAATTTCACTTTGTGCTTTATTCTTATTTGTATTTGATTTGTTATTAGCATTTGATGCATTTACAGCAGAATTTGGATTAGTTTGTGATTGTCCATTGATTCCTTGTTGATGATTTAATGGTCTAATTGATGATTTTAATTTTGATAACAGAACTGATGGATTTGTGTCATTATTATTGCCATTGTTTCTTCTTGGTCTCTTTTCTGACATTAATGCATTATATAATTGTGTTAATGTTACTGATGAGAAAGTTCTATCTGGTGAACCTGGATGATCAAGTAATTGTAATAATTGTTGTCTTTCCAATAAGAATTGTTTGAAATTAACTTGGAATTTCTTTGCTTCAATTAACAATGAATCTTCTTCAGCCAATTCAGCTGGTGATCTATCCAATAATCTATCAAGATACAGTTTTCTTTTAACTTCTGATGGTTTACTGAAATTTAATGCCTTAATCAAATTAGTTTGTGTTGAATTTCTTATAATTAATATTTGTTGAACCATCATATAAAATTGTTCTTGAAGTTCTTCTAATGATCTATATGTATCTTGATAATTATATCTATCATTTATTATAAACCAATTTAATTGATAAATTTTGGCTAATCTGAAAAGATATTGAGTTTCTTCATATGTCCATGGAGTTGTCATCATTTCAACTTCGTCTTTTTCATCCTTTTTATCATCATCATTAGTTTCATTAGTTTGTTCTTCTTTAGTAGCCTCAGTAGAATCTTTATCATTTGATTTTTCTTCAACCTTTTCATCATCATCATTATTCTCTTCCTTTTCTTTTGATTCTTCCTCTTTTGCTTTATCATTATTAGTTTCAGTTGTAGATTCTTCTGTGTTTTCTTGATTTGTTTTATCTAAAGTTGAAACATCATCTTCTACAGTTCCACTAGTTGATTTAGTTGAAGAACCAGCTTCACCAAAAATAGCATCATATTCTTCTTGTGTAAATTCAGGAATATCTAATGAAGTATTATATTTTTCAAATCTATTATTTGTATCCAAAGTTTTACCATCATCAAGTAAATTATTTGTATCTTTAATCCAATGTTTTAAAGTTTTTCCTTCAACTTCAAAAGTAGCACGACTCCAATGAGATACTTTATCTAATTTTTGTCTTTTATTAAATCTTGAAGCAGATATTACTGGCAAAGAAGGAGTATTTGGACCTAATAATTGATATAATTCTCTATTGATAGCTGAATTTTTAGATGTAGTTGTTGGAATTGCTGAATTTATTAGTGGTGTTGGATGTATAGAACTTGTACCTGTTCTTTGTCTTTTAAGTGGGTTGTTGCTCCCATCATTATTACCACTGCTAGATGATGAACCACCACCTAGATTTAAGATGTTTAACAAATCACTAGACATGACTTTTGTTAGCTGTAATACTGACTTCTAACTATTCTTTCTTTAATGTTGATGTTTTTGTTTTGGAGTTTTTTTTTTAATTAAGTGGATTACATAAGCAACCAAAAATGTCAAAAGTTTTAGAGAGGGTAACGGGTCTTTGATTAATGAGCATTTTATTTAATGATTCAGCTCTTTGTTCCTTTATATTGATAATTATTCGTGTAATTTATATATAATTGACATTTTATTTACCATTATTATTAAGAATTGACCTTCATGACCATACAAAATTTCTTTGTTGTTTACATTTTTATACAAAAGTTGAAAAATTAAAGGTGTTTTTCTCTAAAAAAATGAAATCAAATACAAATCACATCATAATTAATTTCAAACTCCATCATCTAATATCTTCAAGTTTCTCTTTTTTTTGGTTCAAGTTCTTGATATAATTGATCAATTGTCCTGTACATATTCATATTACATCCCATCATGACCAATATAATTCCTATAATGAAAAACAAGATCATACCTTTACTTGCTTTATCATCCCTATGTTTAGCTGCCGATATGGTGATGGAAAGTGATAGTGATGAATATACGCGTCCAGATATTCAACATGCTGGATCAAGAACATTTCATTGGTTAATTACGGTACTATTAGTATTCATTGTCCCTTCAGTATCAACAACTTTAGTCTTTGCAGAAAAATTACATACAAGTGTAATTTTACAAATAATTTCATGTATTTATGCATTTTTTGAAGCAACAGTTTTAAGATTTGGTGATAATGATGGTATTGAAAATAGAACTAGTAGAGGTACTGCTTGGTTCTTTTTATTCTTAAATGGTGCTACTGTTTTCTTTGGTACTTTAAATTCAGGTACAAGTATTTTCTTAGGTTCAAATACTGAATCAAATATAATGAATGGTGGATATAAATCATGGATTGCAAAATTAGGTCAACGTACTGTTAAAATTTTACATAGAGTTACAAGTGTTTTATTAGTTATGACAGGTTGGGTTAAAGTATGTCTTGCTCCAGTTGCAATGTTTGGTTTTTGTAGAGGTATTCATACAGGTCAATGTTTAGCTCATGGTATTATGGGTTCATCATTTATTGGTTATGGATTTATTTATACAATGGTTTTAGTTGTACCATATTTTAAAGAATCATCACATCCAAGATCACAAGAATTTTATGATTGTTTAATAATGACAATTTGGGGTATAATTAATACATTTACTGAACATCGTTGGGGTAAAGAACCTTGGAATCATGGTGATTATCAACATACAGCAATGGGTATAATTTGGGCTTGTGGTGGATTCTTAGGTATCTTTTTAACAAGAAATGGTCAAAGATCATTTATTCCATCATTATTATTAATCTTTACAGGTTGGGCAATGTCTGAACATGTTCAACATACACAAGTTAGTACAAAAGTTCATTATTTCTTTGGTATTGTTTTAATGACTGGTGGTTTAATTAGAATTATTGAAATTGGTTATTTCTTAAGAGATGAAAGAGGAGTTCAAAATACAATTTATTCAATTCAATATTTACCATCATTTTGTTTAGTTTTAGCAGGTTTAATGTTTATGGCTGCTAATGAAGAACAATTATTATTAGTTTTAAGATTAAAAGCTGATCATGCTTCATATATTATGATTGTTTCATCAGCTGCATTTTTAATTTATTTATGGTTTTTATTATTATTAGAACTTTATAATAAATTAACAGGTGTTATAACTTCAACAGCTGGTGTTAATTCACAATTTAGAAGAGGTGAAAATGCTTATAATTCATTAAATAATAATGATGAAGAAAATTATCCAAATGGTGCTAACTCTACAAGAGGTTTTAATTTAAATAGAGGTAATACTAATTTAAGAGATGAAACACCTTCAACAGAATTTGAATTAGATGATTTACCAACAACAGCGTCAAGTCATGAATGAAGTTATGAAAATGAGAGAATGAGAGAATGAATGAAAACCAAAAAAAAAAAAATTAATTTAATATGATATGAAATATAATAATAAAAATATAGCTACAATTATAGCAATGATATACTAATAATTTAACATTTAAAAAATATGAATACTTTATGATATACTAATATTTTTATATACTTTAAAAAAAGATCTTATAAAAGAAAAAAAGAAAAAAAAAAGAAAAAAAATTAAACATGAATAATAAATAAATAATAATAAATAATTAAGTTTTTGTTTTTTTTTAAATAGAATGTATAATTCTATAATGCAATTAAATGTAAAATGTAATTTGTAAATATAATATGAACCATTATATTTCCCTAATGAAGTCCTATGCCATGTAATTAAAATGTCTTCCCCAAAAAAAAGATGATTCTACCAAGTGTTACCAACACTAACAACATCTTTAGCTTTTTCAATAACGTTGAATTTATATTTAAATAATCTATCATCATCAATATTATTATTAACAGAATTTTTTAAATTTTGAATAAATTCCCAAAGAATTGAAATATTTCTTAAATTATTAATTAAATTAAATGATGATTCATATTTTTGAATTAATAATTTTAAATAAGATTTATTATTTGTAGTTATTGTTAATTTTGAATCAATATTTTGAATTTCATTAGTTATTGATTCATCTTGATCTTGTTGTTGTAATAAACCACCACCATTAATACAACCACCTGGACAGGCCATAACTTCAACATAATCACAATTTGAAACATCAGCAAATTCCAATTCTGTTGATGATGATGATTCTATATCTGTTGAAGATTCTTTTAATTTATTTTTTCTTCCTAATCTACGTTTTGTTAAAGTTGAATTTGATGAACCAATTTTAATTTTTGAATTTGAATTTGGATTTAATTTTCTCATTAAATTTTGAATATTTTTAAAACCATTAACAATACCACTTGAACCTAATTTTGAATTATCAATTGAATTAATTAATTGATATTCAATAACATCATCAGTACTTCTACCTTTTAAAGTTTTAATAAAAGTTGAATCTAAATTTAATTGATCTTTATAATATTGTTGTAAATTTAAAATATAATTAAAAGCATAACCACCAGATGATGAACCTAAATTTGAATCCCAAGATTCTTCAGGGAATGGCCAATTATTTGGAGCAAATTGATATTTTAAATTTTGTAATGAATTATTACTATTAAAATATTGATTAATTTCAATATTTGATTCTTTAATCATTTCAATTAATTCACGAGGTGTAATAACACAATCAACATCATTATAATTTGAATCAATTAATTCTAATCTTGAAGCTTCTAATTTTTTATCAAAACATGGCATTATTGAAAGATGATAAATTTTATTTAAATCTGATATATTTTCTTGTAATGAAATTAAATTTTTTAAAATTGAACCAGTAATTTGTTGTGGAGATTTAACATTTAATAAAAATGGTAATAATTCAGGTTTTGTTTTTTCAATATATAATACAAAACCTGGACAAATAGCTGATAATTTTGTTGTATTATTGTTATTATTAAATTTTGAAGTTATTAATTCATCTGTAGTTTTATTAATTGATAAAATTCTACCTAATTCAGTACCAACGATATATTTAAAATTAAATTTTTTTGAAAATATATTAATTAATAATTCATCAATTTTATTAATTGATAAATTTAGAGCTAATGAAATTGATAATCTTGATTGATGTGATATACTTAAACAAAAAATTTTATTATTTGAATTATTTAATATTTCATCTAAAACTAATTTATGAGTTTGTTTAGCCAATAAAACTTCTTCAGCAGAAGTTATACAACCAGAACAGGCAAGACAATCTTGTAAAGATATTGAAGCAGTTGGTAAATTATCAGTATTTATAGTACCATCATCAATAGATACTTCAATTTCACCATTACTAATATTGGTGTCATTCTTCTTTTTGATTTCAGTTGGAGGTTTTATACATGCTAAACCAGGACTGATGAAGTCGTTTAGATCAGCATCCGATAGAATAGCACTCATACTAATACTAAAACTGAAGAATGAGTATTTATGTTGAAAATAGTGTAAAATAAGAAGTAAAGATTGGATTGTTAAATGACTGATTTCTATTGGTTTTTATCTGTTTTTTTTTGCCACTGGAATTTTTTTGAGTTACGAGGGTTTGAAAGTCGGATCTAATTAGTTACGAGGGTCCGGATTTAATGAACGAATTACGAGGGTGTTTTAAAAAGTCGGAATTCAACAGCTATTAAAAATTCCTAGTAAATTATTAAAAAATTTTTTTACCAGTAAAATTTACTTTATACTTTTACGATGACAAAGATAATAATTGATAGAGAATTTTAAAAGGTACAAAATATATGCGATAGTAATTTTGTAATTTTTATAAAGCCATGAAATTTTTCAATTATATAGGGAAAGGTCAAAGGGCTAACTTCAAAATTTGGAAAGTTAGATATGAAGGAAAGTTATGTTTATATATAGTTAGTTTATATTAGCGACTAGTTTGTAGTGTGACAGTTGACAGGTTGATAGGGTTAACAGTACCCAAGATAATTACACTTATCAATCAATCAAATTATCAGTTGATTACAGTAAATTATTAATATGGAAGATCGTTTAAGATGACTCTCTGTAGATTGTGTTAAGTTAATTATGACTATTAACTATTTTAATCTGTCAAATAGAAATACAATAGAGAGAAGCTAAAGAAGAGGAATAAAAGAAGAAAGTATATCTGACACCGTTAGGGATATTTAATATATTACATAATTAATTTTAAAAATATTATATTTATGGGGTTTATATTTATGCTACAGTTAATTTATCGTAGTTTACTTCTTCTTAATCATCTTCTATGTTTTATCATTGATATCTTTAATACACTAAGAGTTACAAAGTTACAATTAAGTAATTTAGAATTGGAATAAATTTAGGAATTGAATAAATCCAATATCTTGAATATCTTAAGTATTTGAACTTTGATTAAAAGAGTAAACGGTAATTATAATTAATAAGAATTAATGACACAATTAATTGAACATTTTGACCAATCTTTTCTTTCTATGATAATTCTTCTTTATGCGATTATTCAAAATTACCACATTTTAACGAAACCACAAACCACATTATCATCAATTTAATAGAGATAAAATATTCATATAAATAACGGCGAGGTAACAATAATAGCCTTTTGATGATCAATTTTATTAGAGAGTGTATAGTTGTAATGTATTGTAGTATACTCTTTTTGGTAAATTAAATTGTATAAAGTGGATTGAATAGTAGAAATTAAAAAAATTTTTCACTTTCGTAGGTAAGCGAGATTTTATGGTTGAATGAAATATTAGTATCACAACAAGAGAAGCTGTTAATAGGTTTAGAGTTGTTCTAGTTTAAAGAATAGAATATGATTAATGTAAAGACTCGAGGGTCTGTATATAACTATAGAGTACAATGAGCAATAATGATGGGTATTATTTATACTATATAAATTTTAAATTAAATATTGGAAATTCCATACAAAAAGATCATAAAAGTTATAATAATGATGATTGATGAATTGAAGTACACTCGAGCACTTTGAACAATGAAATCTGTAGAAACACTGTTTAAAGAATTGCAAGTTTTTGATGTTCTTTATGACTAATGACTATTAACTACTAGAATTACACCTCTGATATTCTCTGTAAAGCGTAAACTATAATAGCTTTAGTAGTAATAATGAGAGAGGTACGCCGTGCCATTAGATCTAATTCATGAAGCTAATTAAGGTCAAAGCTTGGTAGTTGAATTGATGATGTTGATGTTGTCTTCTCTTCTACCTACTAAGTAGTAAGTACTAACTCAACCTACTGTTAACCAATCAACTGCTTAAATAGTAGTGATGCCCCGTTGAGTGAAAAATTCTTCAAAGTGGAAATCACCGAATTGTAGTTGGTTAGTAGTTAAGTAGTAGTTAAGTGGTAAAGTAGACGTAGTAGAAGAGAACAGGGACCATACGATCAAGAAGATACCACTTCATCACATCCTTAGCGAATACCTCTTTTGTTCAATTACAGAGCAAATTGAATTACTGAAGTACTGATCATCACTCTCAGTAAATTTTTCACTTTTTATTTCATTTTTCCTGTTTTTAAACTTTAAGCTTTAATCGTTATCAAAATCTGATATCAATTTTATCATTTAGACACTAAAAAACAATGTGAATGCAGAATATATCCAATTACAGAAGTTCAAAATTTTTACTTATTACGAACCCCAAATTATAAATACTGATACTTATCCTCTTCCATTTCTTATTTGTTATTAACTTCATCATTCATTAATACTTCAACACTATGGCTATCATTGATACTCAACACTATAAGGATAACCTTCATAGATACTACAAAAAATGGACCACTAAACATGGTTTATTAGGTGATTATAACTATAAATATTTATTCACACCAAATTTACCATTCATGAAAAAGGAAGAAACTGTTCAACCTTTCTTTGGTTTAAATTCTGATATGCCAATTGCTCTAGGTTTTCTTTTAGGTTTACAACATGCTTTAGCAATGTTGGCTGGTGTTATTTCTCCACCAATTATTATTGGTGCAACTGCTAATTTAGATGATGATACTACTCAATATTTAGTTTCTGTTTCTTTAATCGTTTCAGGTCTTTTATCTTTAATTCAAATTACAAGATTTCATGTCCCAAAGACAAAATATTTTATTGGTACTGGTTTAGTCTCCGTTGTTGGTACTTCATTTGCTACTATTTCAATTGTTACAAAAGCTTTCCCAATGATGTATGCTAATGGTGAATGTTCTTATGCTGCAGATGGTACTACTGAATTAGCTTGTCCTGATGGTTATGGTGCTATTTTAGGTACTGGTTGTTGTTGTGCACTTTTAGAAATTTTATTAAGTTTTATCCCTGCAAAAGTTTTAAAAAGAGTCTTTCCTCCAATTGTTACAGGTCCTGTTGTTTTATTAATTGGTCTTTCTTTAATCTCTTCAGGTTTTGAAGATTTATTAGGTGGTTCAAGTTGTGTTGATGCAATTTGTCCAAGTTCAACTTCAACTGCTAAAAAGGCTGAATATGGTTCAGCAGAATTTGTTGGTTTAGGTTTCTTAGTCTTTTTCGTTATCGTTATTTGTGAAAAATGGGGTGCTCCAATTATGAGATCTTGTTCAGTTATTATGGGTCTTTTAGTTGGTTCAATTGTTGCTGCTGCTTGTGGTTATTTCTCTCATGCTTCAATTGATGCTGCACCAGCTATTAACTTTATTTGGGTTAAAACTTTTAAATTAACAGTTTATGGTCCTGCAGTTTTACCAATGTTGGCAACTTATATAGTTTTGATGATGGAAGCTATTGGTGATATCTCTGCTACTTGTGATGTTAGTAGATTAGATGTTGAAGGTGAAGTTTTCGATTCAAGAATTCAAGGTGGTGTTTTAGCTGATGGTTTCAATGGTTTATTAAGTTGTTTATGTACTATTACTCCAATGTCAACTTTTGCTCAAAATAACGGTGTTATTGCTTTAACTAAATGTGCTAATAGAGCTGCTGGTTATTGGTGTTGTTTCTTTTTAATCTTATTTGGTATTTTATCTAAAATTGCTGCTGCTTTAGTCTCAATTCCAAAACCTGTTTTAGGTGGTATGACAACTTTCTTATTTACTTCTGTTGTTGTTTCAGGTTTAGCTATTATTGCTAAATCTCCATTTGATAGAAGAAATAGATTTATTTTAACTGCTTCTTTAATGTTTGGTTTAGGTGCTACAGTTGTTGGTACTTGGTTCGATGGTGTCTTTACCTATGATGGTGATAACAGAGCTTTAAAAGGTTTCTTCAATGCTATTATCTTAGTTTGTGAAACTGGTTTCGCTGTTACTGGTTTTGTTGGTGTTATTTTAAATCTATTTATTTCTCATGATATTGAAGACATTATTGAACAAGAATTAGATGGTGTTGAAGATGTTGATAAAGATATTATTGAACAAGATGGTATTGCAAGTTCAAGTGATTTTACTGAAAAGAAAAATGACATTGTTGCTTTAGAATCAAGAATTGATGAACATTAAACCTTTTCTTGATTTATTATTACTATTTTTTTGTGCTTTAATTTTCTTTACTTAATTTAATTTACTTTATTGTGTGTTTCTTCTTTATACATTTTATTTCAATTCAATCACTATTCCAATATTATTAATTAATCAATTTTATTTAAGATATATTAATAGAGAGAGAAAAAAAGACCTTCATAATCACATCCAAATAATCAATATCATCAAATTCAAATATTCAATCAAATATCATCATACAAATTTATTTCAATACTTTGATGAACATTAAACCATAATATAAAATCAGTTTAAGTAAATGTTTGTTCATCATTATGTTAAGGTTCCAATATTGAAACAAAAAATGAATTCATGATAATCATCCTCAAATCTAATGACATATAATCAATTTAAAAATCAAACATTGAAAAAGTGAAATTCTGGTTAATAGCTGAAAGAAATGAAAAAAAAGAACTAAAAGTTTAATAAAAGTTTACTCCCTTCCTTATGCTCAGTTTTTTTCCCAATTTTTTGTTTGTTAATTATGTTTTTATTCATTAGTTTTTTACTTACTATTTATTTATTTTAAAACAAAAAAGAATATATTCTAGTTTTTGCTATTAATAATTATATTATCAATTATTTTTATCATGATTTGCAATTACTTTTAAACTAAGGATATATGTGTTTTTTTCTTTTCTTTTCTTTATTGGTTTATCTTTATATAAATTTCATTATTATTAATACTATTACTTTTATTATTATTATCAATTAACAGTTATAATATATTATTCTCTTTTCGCTTAGTTAAACATGAAACTTGTAGCATCATTAGATCTCTATAGTAAATTAATAGTGTGATTATATAATCAATTTTTTTTTAAGATCTCAACAAATAAAAATTAATGAAGAAACCTGTTCATTCTTCAAATCTACAAATCAAAAAAGGGATGACCCAAACAATATTTGATTCTCTTCCACTTGAAGTAATTCTTCAAGTAGTTGATTTATTAACAGTAACAGATATCAGCAATTTATTTGAAGCCTTTCAAAACACAAATAAACAATTATTTCTTGATAAGTTTAAAGGAAAATTTGATTATTATACAAGTGATTTAGACAAACAACCATATTTACCAACAATCAATAAATTAAGTAATGTTAAATCCATAGTTCAGAATCATAAAAAGAGGAAATTAGATAATGATTCACACCTTCCAATATTCACTATAATTGATTGTCATAATTTTAAAAAATCAAAAAACGACCTATTATCATTATTATCAAACATTAAAGAACCTGAATATATTACTATTATAATTCATGATAAATTAGAAGGGATGACAGCAAGAAGTGATCACCTAGTTTGTTATGCGCTATTGAGGGGTACTGAGGACGAAATTTTTCCAGGTCTCTGTGTCAAAGCAATGCTTCATGAACTATTACAAAATAAAGATAAAGACATTTATAATAATATTAAGACTATGATTTTACCTTGTGTTGAATTTTATAACATAGAACAGAACGAGGAGTTAAACTTTGAAGGAGTACCATCACCATTAATAAGAAGAAATAAACAATTATATAAATAACAATACTCATTTAATACCCAATTACCAAATTTAAAAAGACTAGACCTTGATAATAGTTTTTTTAATTTATATCATGATGACAATAGCGCTGCTAAATTTTGGAAGAATTTAACGTTTAAAGCACCCAATGTCACATCCTTTGCTATTGCATCTGGATATACCAAATTTGGATATTTATTAAAAGTTTTATCAAAGAACGATCCTTGGTTATTACAACTAAAGGAGTTGAAAGTAATTCTAAATAAATCACTAGAATAAGATGTAATACCACCAAATGAATCCTTTTTGTTTCAAAATCATTTACCCTTGAGTCATCTAAGTTCACTAATGTTAACATCAAAAAACAATTATATCTTTGATATTGGTAATCCAATAAAGAATTTATGTTTCAATAATTTAAAAAGGTTACATATATCTAATAATTTTTTTGAAAACTGCAAACTTCCAGAGTTGGAAATTTTGGAGATAACTGAAATGCATGGAGGAGTCCAAACTGCAATTTCTCCATATTATGATATGACATTTAAAGAAGCATATAAGCTAAAGACATTGAGAATCAATGTGCTTGAAGACAGTATTAACTTTATTCAAGATAATAATTTAAACTATTTGATTGAGAATCTTAGGATTTGGGAGTTCGTTCAACCACGCTTCCCAATAGTTTTCCCTAATGTTAAAACAATATTCAATGATGAGACAATGTTTTTCCAAGCTAAAGACCCAACAGAAGACCCAGAAACTTTAATGAAAATGTTTATATTTTTGGTGAATCACTATTTGAAACTCTTATGTTAAATCCAGACAAGAATAAGACATTTGAATCACTAAAGAGGATACATATAAAGTATGGATTAGATAATGGACCTAATTGGATATACAAAATTTCTTCATATATTTCTCCAGATGATTATTCTAAATTAGAGAATAAAGACATGGAGGTAGTAGGCTCTGATTATTATGAGAATGAGAATGAGAATGAGAATGATGTTCCTCACAGAGATTATTGGTTGGGTAAAATTATTAGAAATGTTACTCTTGAAAATTTGGAACATTTAACAATAAAATCTAAGGATGCTTTAGTGATAGTTAACAGCAATTTCCCAAACCTGAAATCATTACATTTGAGTGGTTCAAATTATCATAGATTCAAATTCAATTCAATGCTCAATATAACAGCCCCAAATCTTGAGGATTTAGATATCAGAAATATTGTTTTTGAATCCTTAGATTTAAGATCATTTCAAATCCTAAAAAGGTTAAGAGTACATTTTGATATGCGTGTTGATTTTAAAATGAACATAATTCTTGGTGATGCCAAAGAATTAACCTTGATTATGCTTAATAACAGTTCATGTGAATATAAAGTTGATTGTAGAAGTGCCCCAAATTTGAGAAAAGTTACTTACCCTTTGGACCCTTCTGAATTAAAAGACATCACTGACACTGATAATATTGAAGGGATTAAAAAATTATTAGGAATAGAATTACCAATGCTAAATAATTTTGTGGGAATTGATGAAAGTTATTTAAAATTTGATTTGAGTCTGCAAGCTAAAAGTTATATTTATTATCAGAAGTTATGTGATATAGATCAAAAAGTACAAGACACCCTTGGGTTTAAAAGAATAATCCCTCTTCAAGATATTCTTCAAGAAGAGTTAACGTATATGGAAAATTAATGTTTATAAGAATTAGTGATACAATATTGTAATTGTATAACGATCAATAAAAATACAGATAACTGATATATTAAAATACACGGTTTAATAAAACTAAGTAATAAATAAAATATTTAAAGAATTAAATTTATTGTTCAAATCTTAAATCCCAACCAATCTTAGGACCTAATTTTGGTAAAGCTTCAGCAATACTTTGAACATCTTTATCACCTCTACCAGAGACATTTATAATAATATGTTGATCCTTTGGCATTGTTTTAGCTAATTCAACACCTCCATAAATAGCATGTGATGATTCTAAAGCTGGGATAATACCTTCTAATTGTGATAGTAATTTGAAACCTAATAAAGCTTGTGCATCAGTAGCAGCAATGAAATCTGCACGTCCTGTTGATTTCCAATAGGCTAGTTCTGGACCAACACCTGGATAATCTAAACCAGCTGAAATAGAGTGTGTATCATGAACTTGACCATCTGTATCTTGGATAACATATGTTTTAACACCATGGAAAACACCAGGTTCACCAGCAGTTAAAGTTGCTGAATGGTATGGGGTATCAATACCTTCACCACCAGCTTCAACACCTAACATTTTAACTTCTTTATCATCTTCAAATGCTTTGAATAAACCCACACTGTTGGAACCACCACCAACACATGCAACTACAGCATTTGGTAAAGCACCATTGTTTAAATCTTGGAATTGTTTCTTTGCTTCATCACCAATTATTCTTTGGAAAGTTCTGACTAATGTAGGATATGGATGAGGACCAATAGCTGAACCAACAACATAATGTGTTGTTTTTAATTTTGTGACCCAAGTTCTAAAAGCTTCTGAAGTAGCATCTCTTAAAGTTTGTGTACCATTAGTAACTGCAACGACATCAGCACCTAAGATTCTCATTCTGAAAACATTTAGGGCTTGACGTCTACAATCTTCAGCACCCATATAAACAGTACACTTTAAACCGAATTTGGCACATGCAGTAGCAGTAGCAACACCATGTTGACCAGCACCAGTTTCTGCAATAATTTCAGTTTTACCTAATCTTTTAGCAATTAAGACTTGTGCTAAAGCATTGTTAATTTTATGGGAACCAGTATGGTTTAAATCTTCTCTTTTTAACCAGATTTGAGCACCACCAGCGTATTCAGATAATCTTTCAGCTTTATGGAATGAGGATGGTCTTCCCATATATGGGTACAAAGCTCTAAATTCTTCCCAGAATAATGGATCAGCAACAGCATCTTCAAATGCCTTTTCTAACTCTCTTAAACAAGCATGTAAAGCTTCTGGAACGTATTGACCACCAAAATCACCGAATCTTGGATCAAATTTGTGTGCTTCTTTGAAGTTTGGTTGTTCTTTTTTGACATCTGAAGTTTCAATAGATGGAGTTGAAGAACCTGTGGATTTTTTACCATCTAAAATTTCTTCAACAAACTTTTGAGCAGTAGAACCTCTTTGACCTTCTGATGATTCACCTACTAATGTAACTAATTTTGAACCAATGACAACACCATCAGCAACTTTACCAACAGTTAAGAAATGTTCTCTAGTACTGACACCAAAACCAACAGCTAATGGAATATCTTTTGAAAAAGTTCTTACATGACTGACTAAATCACCAATATCAGTATTTATTGTTCCTGTTGCACCAGTTGTACCCATTCTTGAAACAACATAAATGAATGAATCAGCAATTTCTGATAATAATTTCAATCTATCATCAGTGGTTGATGGAGCAACAAGAGGAATGTAACTTAATGAGTATTCTGTACAGAAACCTCTGAATCTAACAGCTTCTTCAGGTGGTAAATCAACAATAATGAAACCATTTGCACCAACTTCAGCAGCTTCTGCAATGAATTTCTTTTCATCATAATGTAAGATTGGATTATAGTAACCCATTAAAATGATTGGAGCAGTAACACCTTCAGCTCTAGCTTGTTTAACCAAGTCCAAAGTTTTCTTAACAGTAATACCATTGTTTAAAGCAGTTGTGTTAGCAACTTGGATGGTTGCACCATCAGCAATTGGATCAGAGAATGGAATACCTAATTCAATGATATCGACACCTCCACTTTGGAAACCTTTTAAGATTGGAATAGTATCTTCAACAGTTGGGTAACCTGCAGTGATGAATGTGACTAAGGCTTTTCTACCTTCAGCTTTGCACTTGGCAAATGTTTCTCTAATAGCTAATGACATTTTTAGAGTGTTGATGTGTTGATTTATAACAGATCTATTATGGACGTTGAAAAAGTTGAAGAAGTTTTCTTTTTCTTTATATGTTTTTTTTTTTTTTTTTCGATGACTGATTTTTTCTTTGTAACGAAATGTATAGAAAAGAATAAAGCGAATATATTACTCATTGTTTTAACATCGTGGGTATGATTCATCAAGATAAGAGAAGGGACAATACGTTGGTTAACAATCAACAATCAGTTGTTTAATATTATATAAAATTCTTCAAAACAGACAAAAACACATGTATTAAAATTTAAATTAGTCATATGGTTCAATCAATAATCTGGTCCCAAAATGAATTCACAGAAGTATTTGATAGCACTATACATTTCTTTACCAACTGGTGCAATATACTTTGAAGGTAATAAGAACCCATGTGAACCAGTATCCCTTAGTTTAAATTGGAAAGCCCAATAAGCTCTATTATGATACATAAAATCTAATGCTGAACCTGAACCTAAACCAGGTATAATATCAACACCTCTATCTTGACATGCAGGAACAACTTGATAATGTTTACCACTTGATAATCTAATAGCCTTTTGTAAACCATATGATAATTCTAATAAGTTTTCAACATCTCTTGGTAATTCTGAACATGAATATGCATAAGGGTATAGAATCTTTTGTGTATAAGAATGGAAATCTAAGAAACCATAAATAATATGATCATTCTTTGTAACATTCATATAATAATTCAAATTTTCTGCTTCCATTGCTTCAAATTCAATTTCACCACTATATGAAGTACCACAAGGGTAATCTTCTGATCTTGTCCAATGATATGAGAATGAATGATCAATATCTAAACCAAAACATTTTGGAACATAAGTTTCTTGTCTATTCTTTCTCCATAATCTATCAGTATTCCATGTATAGTCGTAACCATCTGGATTAAAAACTGGTATTATTAAGAAATCTAATTGATCTAAATAACTAGTTTCTTTTAATTTCCCTTTATCATATCTTGTCAATAATTGATACATTGTGAATAATACAGTAGAAACACTAATCCATTCTCTTGCATGAGTACCTGCTGTAATAACAATTGTTTTTCTTGTAGGATTTTTACCAGCTGGTGATGAAAGATGTAATGCCTTTAAGTCTCTACCTTCAAAACTTTGACCAATCCATTCAATATTAACTAATTCAGGATATGTTTCTTGAAGAACATCCATCCATAAATAAATAGTATTTAAAGTTCTAAATTCTCTAAAAAAAAGTTCAGTCATAGCATTGAAATCTTCTTTAGTTTGAACATTCTTAAACATTTTAATGATATTTTCTTCGCTATTGACATTAATTTCATCTTCATTTTGACTTAGTAAAGGATAAGTTTCAAAAATTGATTGAGCTAAATCCTCAATTATTATATCATAATGTAAATATTCAAAATATTTAACATCTTCATTTTCAACAACTAAATCAATGAATTCATTATTCATTTCCCAATGATCAAAATCTAATTCTTTAATTAACTTTAAAATTTCAACATCAGATTCATGATATAATCTTAATAATTTTTGATCATGATAAGGTGATAAATCTAAAGGCCAAAACTCTTCAGGAATAGACCTATAAGAAACAGTTTCATCTTCTTCTGAATTATCTGAATGTAATAGCTTATTTATATTCCCTATTATAGCATTATCTGAAATTATTGACTTAAGGTTATCTATTTGTGTGTTAAAGGGATTAATATTATTGTATAAGTCTATCAAATTAAAACAGTGACATACACAAGCAAGTGTGGCCAATATATGAAATATTATTGTTCTCATACTTATAATATATCAATATTTTGTTTTCTCCTACTTGATATAAGTGTCTAGTGATGTATAACAAAACCTTTAAAAGATAAAGAAAGTGTTAAATAGTTGTTTATTCTTGGTTTCTTCAGTTATTAGTTTTTATCTTTTGCAAAACCAAAAAAAAAGCAGCCAAAATAAAAAATCCCACAAAATTACGTAAGCAAAAAAATTCTTGGTCACGTGAAAATTTGCCTATCTAATTTTTGTCAACTTCACCAGCATCACCTGTACTACAACCACCAGTAAATTTATAAAAAAATCAAATATTAAATTATTTTAGTAGTTATACAAAACTTGAATTATATTTACAAACATAAAAGTTATTATAACATTCGTCTATCAGCTTGTTCATCATCACTTGATTCTATTTCAAAACTATCATCTGAATTTCTACCAGTTTTTGGACTACCTGATCCTATATGTTCTTGTGGGAAACTTTGGTTTAGTCTTGTGTTTTCAAATGTTTCATCATCAACTTCTCCTGATTCTCTACTATTACTATTATGACCATGAGCATTTTCAGAATTTTCAATAATATTAGCAGCATCTAAATCAAATTCTGATTCATCATCTGAATCAGGTCTAATGATATCAAATTCATATTGTTCTCTTCTTCTTGGTCCATTTAGACCACTGAATTTCTTATAATAAACTAATAATACAATAAATCCAACAACAATGAATCCAAAGAAATATTCTGCATAATGAACTTTATCAATCTTATGAGCTTGTGAATGATCATTCTTATCTGTTGAAGATGAAGGTGTTGTTGCAGTTGTAGTAGTATCATCACCTGCAGTTGTTGTTGTAACACTACTGTCTGAGGAAACTGTTGCAACATCTGCATCTGCTTCAACTGGAGCTTCAGTTGTAATTGCTTCAGTAGTTGTTGCTGTTAATATTTCAGAAGCATTTTGTTCAATTGGTGTTTCAGTTTCTGCTGGGAGAGTAATGGTTGTAGTTGGTTCTTCTTCTTCAAGAGCATCAGTAAAATGATATTCTATTGTTTCTTCAGATTCTTCTTCTTCAGCATCTCTCTTTTGACCAAAGAATTTTAATTTAAAGTTTTTCATTTTAACTAAATTCTTTTCATCTATATTTTGAATCTTAATTTTCCAATCACCAGCTGCATTTTCATCACCCCAATGAGCAACTGACATAAAGTTCCAATTTTTAAAACCTTCATTTGATTTATCAACTTTTCTTTTAACACCAAGGTTTGATACAACACCTGATGGTGAAATAAGATCAAAAGTAATAGCACCTCTTATACTTGTATCCATATTTAAAGTTAATACAACATGTTCTAAATTTTTAAAATCTTGTAAAGTTTCATCAGAAACTGTAAATGTATGTTCAAAATCTTCATTAAATTTAACATCTTTATCAATTGTAATAGTATCTAATTCAGCAGATACTTGTTCATTAACATTATCCCATACCATAGCATTTTCAACAATTTCTGCTGCATTTAATTTACCAAAACCATGACGATGTGAATATTTACCATAAGCAGTATCTTGCCATGTCCCATCATTTTCACTAACTTTATCAGAAGTAAAAATAGTTAAATATTGAACATCTCTCCATGTTAATTCTGGATTAGCTTGTAAAACTAAAGAATAAATACCAGCAGCTAATGGAGCAGCAGCAGAAGTACCACCATGAATATCTGAACATTGTTTTTTGATATCAGTTGTATGAATATGTTCACCTGAACCAGAACTATAAGTAACAGTTAAAACAGCTGAACATGATTCAGAATATGGTGGATGTAAACCTTTATGATCAATAGCACCAACAGTAATTGAATATATACTATTTGTATAACCATCATAATTACAATTATCACCATGAACACCACCATTACCACTTGCAAATACATAAATTGCACCTTTACCACCTCTACCTTCAGTAACACCACGAACAATTGCATTTTTAACTAATTTTTCAGGAGCTTGCATAGATTTCCCATCATCTGGTGGACCCCAAGAACAAGAATAAATATCATTAATATCTAATCCATAGATTAATGAAGCAGCTTCATCTTCAGCAGTAATTTCACCTGATAAAATTCTAATACCTGAAACTTTTGAATCATATGCTACACCAACACCACAAAATTCATTTTTAACAGCACCAATTTCACCAGCACATCTAGTACCATGATAATCATCAACTAATCTTGGTTTTGGTAAAGGATCATTATTATTAAAATCCCAAGAACCTTCTTTACAGAAATTATCTTTTAAATCATCACTTTCATAATCTAAACCATCATCAACAATTGCAGTAACAATACCTTTACCTGTTATATTCATTGTCCAAGCAGGAACAACATTAACATCATTACCAGGGAAATTAGTATTAATTAAATGCCATTGTTTTGAAAAGAGAGGATCATTTATATTAAATTGTTCTTGAACTTTTAAAATAGGTTCAAGACTTGAATCAGTTTTTTCATCATCAGCAAAAGAAATTGGAGCTCTTTTAACTAATCTTTTTGGAGGTAATGGATGAATTTCTTTTATACCATGAGGTTTATAATCTCTTTTATTAAATTTTTTATTATTTTGATATAAATCTTCAGAACCTTTTAATTTTGAAAAAACATAATTATTTGGTAAACCTCTTGCCATATGTTCAAAATCCCAATTATTTGGTAAATTTTGAATTAAATCATTAATATTAATTGATGATGAAGATAATTCTATAGCAAAATAATCTCTTGATAAATGATCTTTTGTAGGTACTTTAAAAGAATTTGAAAAATCTATTAAAGCAAATAGTACTGATATTAGAGCAGATACTTTCATTTTAATTCTTATTGATATAGTAAATAAATGCAAAAAACACGGATATAGAGCAATAAATTAAATGGAATATGAAGAAAGAATTGAATTGAAATTTTGATTTAATGTTATTAATGCAATTTTATAGAAGTGAAAATTTATTAAAAAGGAAACTAGGGATGAGTTTTGTTAGCTTCCTAATCTATAACTGAAAGAATATGGATGTCTCCTTTTTTCTACTTTTAACCCAAGGAATGTGAATAGATACCAACGAATGAAAGTTAATGTGAAATGATACCACGCTAGACCTCTATTTCCCTAGATCTTTGAATAGTTTTGGAAATTTAAATTTAGTAATTTGTTATTGATGATGTGTGTTTTTGTTTTTTTGTGGAATTGATTTTTTTTTTTTTTTGAAACTTTGATTACGTAATTTTTGCTCTTTTTTTATGTTTTGAAAATTTTGAATATTTGTTTACTTTAAATTTTAAATTAATTACACTTTCAGACTGAGATCTTGTATGTGATAACGCTTGTCAGGAAATGGGGTCAGTATATGCTATCTATTTCCATAACCGCCGTCTGCCAGTTTAAAGCTATTTATAAAGGGTATATTGTGATACGATATAAATTTTAAAGTTGAATTTGACTTTATTATTTTCCTAATTTTACTTAATTGATGAATTATTAGAGAAATCATATAAGAATTACAACATACAATGATATTAGATATAGATGAATTCTTTTACAATTCAATCTAAGTATATTGAAGTATTAGAATTTAGGAAAATGGATGTTTTGAGAGATTATTGAAATAATATAGTTTCTTAAAATTATCTTTAATTAATTACTACAAAGGCCTTAAAGCCAAATATTGAAATATCTAATAATACATTCCTATTATTTATTATTAAAAACATTATACTAATTTGTAGTCTTTTTCGTTAATCAGTATATCTTTTTAATAAATTCATAAATCTAATTTTATATATATCATGAATTTTAATAAAAGTAGAAATAAAAATACAATAAATTTGTTTCTTTAAAGTTTAATTGTAAATCAATAATTCATCTTCATCAGATTGAACAACAACATTTAATTTTAATACTATTATATTATTCGTTGTCGAATCGTCAACAAATTGTCAAAATAGAAAAAGACAAAAAAAAACACGGTTGAAATTTGAATTTAATTATTTTGTTTACTTTAAATCAGAACACTCTGTTACGATACCAAAGTCTTTTAGGTGGTATCTACATCCCTTGTATGGTACAATTATGTTTCTGTTATGATAATACCCGTTATCTGCTAGTTTGGGGGTAATGTTTTGACGTTGTAATCTATGATCTATATGATATAAATCTGACTTTATTATTTTCCTAATTTTACTTAATTTATAATTAAATACTGAACTATTAGAGAGATCATATATGAATTACAACTGACAATGGTATTAGATATAAAGATATTCTTTTAATTTCAATCTAAGTATATTGAAGTATTAGAATTTAGGAAAATGGATGTTTTGAGAGATTATTGAAATAATATAGTTTCTTGAAATTATCTTTAAATTACTACAAAGGCCTTAAAGCCAAATATCTAATAATACATCTCCATTATTTATTACAAATATATTGTAGTCATTTTCGTTAATCATAACTCTTTTTAATAAATTTAAAAACTTTTTGATTTATATAAACATTATTATGTTTTCCAAAATTTCCAATAAATGAAATATAATCTAATTTTAAATCTATTAATTTTAATAAAAATGAATTTGTTTGATTAATTGATAATAATTCATCCTGATAAGATTGAATAATATTAATTTTAATATTATTTAAATTTTTTGAAAAATCTTTATTATAAATTGTTGAATCAAATTTTTTAAAATCATCATGAGCTTCAATAACAAAACTTGAATAATCTGGATATTCATCAATTAATTCTAAAAGATTATAAATACCATCTAATAAAAATACTTCTTCAACGTTTAATGATTTAGTTGATTGAATTTGTTCAATTATTGATAAAATTATTGTAACACCAACTGAATGACCTAATAATTTAATTGATTTATAACCTTTTTCAAATATTAAATTTAAAGCCTGCAAAACATCATTATTATGTTCAGGATATTTAATCTCTGGTGTTAATCTATAATCAATTGAAATTAAATCAATTTTTGAATCATTAATTTCTAAATATTTTGCTAATTCATTTGCATCTTCCCAAGTATTATTTGGATCTCTCCAAGCTCCACCATGAATAAATACTATTGGTGTTGATTCCTCAGGTTTTGTATCTTTGTTGATTTTGTAGAATGCTGCTACTTGTCTTGGATGATTGCCATATGATATTACTTCTGGAGTTGATGCCATTGTGTATTCTGTTTAATTTGTTAATTATTTGTTTGTATAGGAGAAAACTTTTTATATGATTTTTTATCTGGTTTTTTTGAAATTCTGCCATTTTTTAAATTTTGAGCAAATAACCATCAACAATCAACAACAGATTAAATGAAGGTATATGAACTATGAAGTATTGAAAGGTTAGTTGTATACATCTATACCTATTAACAATTACACATACTTAACCATTAGAGAACAGTCCTTACCAATTACTTATACCAACACTTTGAAGTTTTGTAAGAACCGGAGTTACCTATTTGGGCAATACCGTAGCTAACTGATTGAATTGATAAGAATTTGTATTGTTAACTTTAAATGACTATAGAAATTTTTACATCAAAGGCTAGTTTAGGATGACTACGTGTTGATTGACTACTGTTGGTGATGATGGTGTTGATGTTGAAGGTAGTTATGTTAGTGATGATGGTATAATGCCATTGAATACTTCTACTAGTTTGTCTCCAAGTTTTTCACCCCATTATATGAAACCCTTTTTAACTGGATTGTTAAACAATAAAAGATCAATTAAAATCTTAAAAATTGAGCTATCTAGCCAGTTTAAAAAGATTTTAGTATTTAGATCATTGTAGTTTATGAATATATGATTGAATTGAACATTAAATCATATTCTTAATACCAAAAATCCACAAGTATTAAACTTATGGACGCCTGAAAGCAGCACAATAATTTTTTTTTCACTTTGGACAAGAATTTGGAAGTAGAAGAGTCAAATGTAAAGATATGAAGACCAAACCAACTCAATTGAATTCATGATGATGATATAAATACTAATAACCACTTACTTTCTCAAATTTTTGAATAAATAGGATATTGTTCATCAAGAGAATGAGAAATGAAAAAAAGTCTGGAGATTCGCTCTTCGCTTACCGATCAAATGAAAAATTCCTATATTCAAGTTGAACTTTAGAGGTTAATGAATGAATTGAAGTATAATTGAAAGGTGAATGTTATAGATGATGAATATGACAGTATATATATTGATTTTTTGAATCTCTCGTTTAAACCAAAAGACAATTCAATGATTTAAATTCCAAAACGTTGTTGAGTGAAAAATTTCGATCAAGACTAAAAAGCGTAACTCTTTGCACAATAAAGTTTAATCAGTTGTTGATAGCCGGAATTTTTATCAGCTGGAAATAACTTAATTGAATGATGAATGATGATATTCCTTGATTGTGAATTGTGAATTAGAATTAGTAGAATATTTGAATAAGTTATTGGATTTGATGGAGAGAGGACAGAGTTAGAATTTAATTACAGGCGAGTAAAAAGTGTGGGAATAATATTAATTTAAATTAAATTTATGATCTCATGATTTACTAATTAATCTACAAAAATTATTTGAAGATTTGAATTAAGATAATCAATTAATCAATCCCACAAATAAAGAAATCATATGCTAAAAACTTTAATTGACGTTTTCTAAATCAAATGATCGAAATTCGAAATTATAAAATTTTTCACCAGAGAAAAAAGTGGATGTTGATTGTTGGTCGACGAAAATGAAAATGAAGTGGAAAAATTATATAATCGAAATTTCTAAAGATTTCCGTAGGAGTTTGTTTCTTTAGGAATTGAATTTAACAGGTGGTTACACTTAGTAGATGTAACATAATACAGGACTCCAACTAATGTTCCCCATACCATTCACATATAAATTAGAACCAAACCATAATGAATAGCCTATTTCTTCAACAACAAAACTCGCTGAAAAACCCAAAAATTCCGGCGTTGACTCAAAAAAGAAAGAGCAGGTGTATCTCTGTCCAATCACATCGCTCACAGTTGCATAAAGCCGGTCAGGTGTTCAAGGTTCAAATTTTTTTTCACTTTCGAATAATTTCAATATAAGAATCAATGCTTTCCCTCTGATTTTTTATTTCCCTTTTCTTCTTCATTAATACTTTTATTAAACTAAATTATACAAAATGGTCCAACCATCAGAACCAGAATTCGAACAAGCTTACAACGAATTATTATCAACCATCTCCGATTCAACTTTATTTGAAAAGGAACCAAAATATAAAAAGGTTATCCCAGTTATCTCAATTCCAGAAAGAATTATTCAATTCAGAGTTGTTTGGGAAGATGACAAAGGTGAATTACAAGTTAACAGAGGTTACAGAGTTCAATTTAACTCAGCTTTAGGTCCATACAAGGGTGGTTTAAGATTCCATCCATCTGTCAATTTATCCATCTTAAAATTCTTAGGTTTTGAACAAATCTTTAAGAATGCTTTAACTGGTTTAAACATTGGTGGTGGTAAAGGTGGTTCAGATTTCAACCCAAAGGGTAAATCTGATAACGAAATTAGAAGATTCTGTTACTCATTCATGAGAGAATTATCAAGACACATTGGTCAAGATACTGATGTCCCAGCTGGTGATATCGGTGTTGGTGGTCGTGAAAGTAAGTATTTTCCTACTAACTTATTAACTTAAGTTGTTTTATTCTTATCACCCATAATTATTGATATAGCAAATATTCCAATTCGGTTTTATTTGTGTCAAATTTTTCAGTGGTGTTTGGATGAAAAATTAACAAAATTACATCAAATACTAACAATTTAATTTTATAGTTGGTTACTTATTCGGTGCTTACAAATTATACAGAAACTCTTGGGAAGGTGTTTTAACCGGTAAAGGTTTAACCTGGGGTGGTTCTTTAATCAGACCAGAAGCTACTGGTTACGGTTTAGTTTACTACGTTGAACAACAAATTAAATATGCTTCAGCTGGTAAAGAAGATTTCACCGGTAAGAGAGTTGCCATCTCTGGTTCAGGTAACGTTGCTCAATACGCTGCCTTAAAGGTTATTGAATTAGGTGGTACCGTTGTCTCTTTATCAGATTCAAAGGGTGCTATTATTGCTGAATCTGGTATTACTAATGAACAAGTTTATGCCATTATTGAAGCTAAACCAAAATTCAAATCTTTATCAGAAATTATTACTTACTCTGCCTTCTCTGGTGCTTCAATCAAATACATTGAAGGTGCTAGACCATGGGTTCACGTTGGTCAAGTTGATGTTGCCTTACCATGTGCCACTCAAAACGAAGTTTCAGGTGAAGAAGCTAAAGCTTTAGTTGCTGCTGGTTGTAAATTCGTTTCAGAAGGTTCAAATATGGGTTCTACTCAAGATGCTATTGACGTTTTTGAAGCTGACCGTGTCTCAAAGACTACCTCTGCTCCAGGTATCTGGTATGGTCCAGGTAAAGCTGCCAATGCTGGTGGTGTCTTAGTCTCTGCTTTAGAAATGGCTCAAAACTCTCAAAGAGTTGCTTGGACTAGAGAAGAAGTTGACTCAAACTTACACAAGAGAATGATTGAATTATTCAACCAATCCATCAAATTTGCTACTGAATACTCTTCAGAATCAAACAAGGATACTTTACCATCATTAGTTAAAGGTGCTAACTTAGCTGGTTTCGTTAAGGTTGCCGATGCTATGTTTGAACATGGTGATGTCTTCTAAATTTATTAATGAAAATATTTCTAATATTTTAGAATAAGATTTGTTCAACAGTAAATTGATGAAATATAAGTTCAATTAACAGGTTTTATTGGATCTTTTTATTTCAACTTTTATCTTTAGAATTTTATTCCTTTTTGTTAGATTATTTATAATGTGCTTAGTTTGTTTGTTTAACTTTTAATAAAAGTATGAAATGTGTATTACGAAATTATCATTTATTGTAAGTTTAATATCGATTTTCTATTACAATTGTAGGAATAGTTTTATCCAAAATTAATTATATAGTGTGATTACATAATCCACATTTATTTTTTGGTGGAATTTTTTGAAAACAAAATAATCAACAAAAACTTCTGTATAATTTCTATTAAATCTCTAAGTTATTACAACAAATAATATCCAAGATCATGGGCTCATCGTTCAAGAAGTATGTAATTCTCTTGATTTCAATCTATATTTGCATTTAATCCAAGAAATACTAACATTGTTGATGACCTAATTTAAATACAGTAGAGTGAGTTGGTCCAAGACAGGATTCATTGCATTTTCAGATTATCAACCAACTTCATTACCACAGAATTCACATTCATCATCATCAATCATATCGAATAACAATGTTACACTAGGTACAAATTTATCATTAACTTTTCTAGAGGCAACAAATGGTTCAACTTGGACTTTAGGTAAAAAGAGAACTTTTCAAATAAAAACATCACCAAATTCAACAAATAATCAAGTTTATAAAATAAATGATTTATCTTGGTCACCATCAGGTACTGAACTTTTAATGATTGATGAATTAGGTAATATAAATGTTTTGTCAACTGGTATTACAAAGGCTTCTTCAACAGGTTCAACTCCTGCTCAAATGGCTTCAACTCATCAATTATCTTGTTTTGAAGATGCAGAAATTACTTATAATGATGAAGTAAATCCAGGTATTATAACTACAAATATGACACATACATTTTCTCAATCAAATAATAATAACAATAATTCCTCATTAAATAATAATACCTCCAATAATTCATCAAATAGTAATAATAATAACAACAATTTAAATAATTTTTCAGATATTCATCATAAAAATTCAATTGGTCAA
The DNA here is from genome assembly GCA_030563805.1 of Ruyongia namnaoensis. Taxonomy (NCBI): domain Eukaryota; kingdom Fungi; phylum Ascomycota; class Saccharomycetes; order Phaffomycetales; family Wickerhamomycetaceae; genus Ruyongia; species Ruyongia namnaoensis. Next base: position 77,901 of record JAJMKA010000049.1, read on the forward strand.
GAATTTAGTTCAATCATTGAAAATAGTGGTAATTCAGTATTAGCTTATAAATGGTTTTATCATGATAAACCAACAATTGCAAATTCTCCACCTGCAAGAAATCAACTACCAAATGGTGAAATTACTTATACATCTGGTGTTGCACAATATAAAAATAATGGATTAGTTCATACAATAGCAAATAAGAATGGATTTGTAATAATTAGAGAAAATGGATTATTTGAATTTTATTATCAAGGTATTCAAAATGATTTTAAAAAAGTTTCACAAATGTTAGAACCTGCAGCATTTGGTGGTACAAATGATTTAATTGATTTATCAAGTCATTTTATTAAATTTGCAAGTATTACTTATGATAGAGATGGTTCAATTGTTCTTTGTATATATCTACCATTATTGAAAGAGATAAGGATTTATAGAATTAAAGTTCAATGGACTAATGATTTATCAAATACTAATAATAGATCAAATATACCAACAACAAATGGTATTGTTAATAATCCAACACCAAATTTTACAGTTGAAAGATTAATTAAAGAAAAATTAATAATAATTGATAAAAATTCAAATGGTATGTCTTTAGAATTAAAAGATTTAGAATTAGTACCACCAAATTATTTAGTTGGTTCACAAGTTGAATTATTTTTAAATTTTACTGATTTTAATGATAATTCAATTCTTAAAAAATATAGAATATCAAAAGAGATTCAACAATTTTATAATGATGGTAATGGTAATAACAATAATAATTCTATTAATATTGAAGGATTTAATAGATTAGTTGAAGTTCATGAATTAAGATTAGAAAAACAAATTTCACAATTACAATGTTGTAATTTTGATTTCTTTATTGTTTTATTTTTTACAGATGGTTCAATAGACATTAGACATCGTTCAAATTTTAGAAAGATTTCAGATCATTCACCATCATCATTATTACAAAATGGTAATAGTAATGATGTTAAATTACCAAGTTCAGTAACAAGTTTATTAGATGCAGGTTTTGAATTTGAATTACCAAAATTAGATATTAATGATTCAAATTATAGATTTTTAAATCCAATGACAATGTTATTATCACCACATATGTCAGGTTATTGTTTATTAAATAATGGGAAATTAACATATTCAACAATTAAAAGACCAATATTATCAAATAGAAGACAATTAACTAAAAATGAAATTTTATTAATTGTTACTGCATTTACTTATAAATATGCAAGTTCATGTTTTTCAAATATATGTGCTGATGATTTAATAATTGCAATTCAAACAGAAATAGCAAGTTATGATGATGATTGGATAGATCCAATTAAAGGTATTAGTTTAAAGAGAAGTGTTATGATTTCAATTCTTTTAGAATCACATAAGGCATTAACATTTAATTTAGATCAACAAAGAGAACATATTGATAGAATTTTAGTTAATCCACCAATTCAAAAATTATTATCATTACAATATTCATTAGGAAAATTATGTGAATTTAATGATCTTTGTTCAAATGCTTTAATTATGTTAAATTTAAGAATTATTGGTTTTAGTTTAATGATATCATTTAGAGCATTAATTCATACACAACAAAAGATTAGTAAAAGAAATGGTAATGATAGTGTATTAGATATTATTTCAAGATCTGAAATTGCATTAAGTATATGTGGTACAATAAATTATCTTTATGATACATTAATTTTTATATTACAAGAATTAATTGAAACATATGGAGAAATAAATTCAAATGATAATGGTTCATTAGATTGGGATAATAAAAAAACAGTATTATTTACATTTATATTATCAAAAGTACCAAGATCATTAGTTTGTTATTCAATTGGAGCAATTAAAAAGATTGATATAATATTATCTAAAATTAATAATATTGAACAAAATAAAGATCCAAGATTATCAACAGTTTTAAAATCATATAATGAAAGTGTTTATAAATTAAAAGAAATTATTAATAGATTAGATATTAATAAATTTGAGAAATTTTTAATTGATATGGAATTTATTTGCAATGAAAATACAAAAGGTTTAGATAAAGGATCATTATTACAAATTGAACAAGAATTAATTATTGAAAATATTGTACCAAAGAGATATCAAAAATTATTTGAGACATCAATTATAAAGAAATTTGAAGAAGTTTTTATTTTAAATGATGATAAATTAAATACAAATATTAATATAATGACAGATGATAGTTTTATGTCAAATATTTATTTTCATGATGTTTCATGGTTAGGATTAAATGTTATTAAAAATTCAATAACAACACAAGTATTATTTGATATTAATGAAGATAAAAATATTGAAAGAATTAATAATAGAAATAATTTAATTAAATCAAATCAATATTTAATTGATGATTTAACAAAAACAATAATTTTAAACAGAGATTATAAATTAAAGAAATGTACAAGATGTGAATATATTACAATTACTAGTGGAAATAATCATGATGGATATTTATCACAAGGAAATCTGATTCAACAATGGAGTATACCATATCAAAGAACTTGTATCTGTGGTAGTCCATGGACTTATTTATAAATAAATCATTTTTTAATTTTAGGATGTTTCTAGATGATTGTTAATTATTAGACTAAATATATAAGAAAAGTTTTTTTCATTTTGTTTAATATAAATTGAATATTTTGAACTATTGGATATTAAAAACTGGTAAATATATATAATTGATTCTCGAGATATAAGGTTCTAGTTATTTATAGGGTTAACCAGAGATATATGATTGATTTGAGATTCAAATATATATGATAGATTGATCAGTAGTCATATGGTCTAAGAATGTTTATCAAAGTAGGGTTTGAATATTGATTCTTGTTCTCCTTACATAAATTGTTAACTAACGTTTTTTTAAATATATTTATTTTACAGAGAGCGGTATTAAGAGAGTAATTGTGATTCCATTTCTTCCATTAAATGTAATATTATAGAAGATGACTTCAGAGTATATTTGAATTTAATGTTGAGATCAAAAACTGAAAATTGGTAGAGAATATTGGCTTATATTTGAAGCAGTTGGATTGATCAATGATCAATGTTGATTGTTTATATTTCTATTCTAAATAAAATACCAGAAGACACGAAAGAGACGTGTATTTGTTTACAATTAATTATCCATAGTTAAAATGTTAAAATGAAGTTGAAAAACACGTTACTATTTTTTTTAATATGGAGAAAAAATTTTCCAGACATAACTAAAAGGGATTGATAGTTTCTCTTTTTTGTTTAGTAGATAGTTGACTGTAGATCTGTTGAGTCCTGAGATCTTTGAATAGTCGTGTTGTCTCAATATTCAGTTTATTTGTTTATTTGGTGGTCGGTATTTGAAGTTGATGATGAATTTATTCGAGCCAGTATTAATTTTTCGTTTGTGATTTTTGATTTTGTGATCTATGCCCTATAGGTCTATATGGTATATGAATACATGAATGATTGAGTAACCAATAAGTTATACGTTATACACAACCCTTTGCCTTACAAGTTAGTATAGGATTTTAGAGTGAAAATTTTTATAAAAGTTCCTAGCTTATAATTTGTATGTAAATTGAATTAATTGTGACTATAAACTATAAACTATAAAAGTATAAACGCTTCTAAAGGGATCAGAATTAAAGGTTTAATGGTTTATTGCATTCGTGAGTTTAAAGTGAAGTTGTATAGTTGTATAGTTGTATAGTTGGTATTTAAATAACCATACTAAGTAGTCTAATAGTTAGCTGAAAAAGTGTACCTTTGTAAGTAAAATAAAGCAAATAACTAACAGCATTGTGTAAATATTTTTAATTAGCTAGCATTTTTGATAAATTACTAGCATCAACAATAGCTTGACACTGTTGGTAAGCGAGTGCGATCATTGGTACTTCACACTTCACTAGCATCAACAGAGAAACCATAGATCACAGGCACCAACAACACTATCATATTAACCATCTTAACCATATCACAACATCAACAACAATACCACAAAAATCATATAGACCTCTTTTCAATTACAACTAATTTTCAGGACCGACCGACCGAGATCTGGACCTCTGTTGTCTTACTGATAAAATGTCATTGGCTTCACCACAAACCGCTGCCAAAACCCCAGTAACACTACAACAACAACATCACCAGCTTCACCAGCACCACCTGCCATTCCCCACCATCTTCACCAGCAGCACCCGCACACAAACTCCCTACCGCGAACTTAAATTTAGAACTTCATGCACCCAGCTGCAGACCTTTTGTGGTGCGATTCCCATTTGCTGCACCTTAATGCAATATCCGGCATGTTTACTGTCATCACATCATCACTTTGTATTTTGTATGGGAATCAAGATTTTTATAGCGTCTATTTGATTTGGTTTGTATAAATTGATTTCAATATCCTCTGGTGGCAAATCTACTTCTTATATCTATCTATACAACTATCTATACAACTACAAAACTATACAAAATGAACGCCATATACACACAGAAATTACCAAACATCCCAGAGATGAGAAAGAAATCTGTAATCACAACAAATACAAATTTAACTGGTTCAACTTATGCTAATAGTAGTCATCATCTAGCTACTACAAATGATACTCAATCTTTAGGTTCAAAAAATACAAGTACAACAAATACAAAGACTTTAGGTAAAAGTATTGAACAATTTTCTTTAACTTCAGATATTTATTTAGAACCAGGTTTTGATTATAAATTAATTTTAGATTTTACTCCAAATGAAATAAATTTAATTAGAACAACATGGCAAGAAATGATTAGTGATGATACAACTCCTATAAATACATCCAAAACCAATACAAAACCATCATCAAATCATGTAAATTTATCAAGTTCTTTATTTTGTATACAATTTTATTCAAATTTATTATCAATGGATCCAGATTTAGAAAAAATGTTTCCATCAATTAAACATCAAGCTATTTCATTTGCAGGTGTTCTATCAATGGCAATCCATAATTTAGATAATTTATCATTATTAGATGATTATTTAATGAATCTTGGTAAAAGACATGCAAGAATTTTAGGTATTGATCCACCACATTTTGAATTAATGGGTATTGCATTATTAAAAACTTTTGAAGATAGATTTAATATGAATTTTACTTTAGAATTAGAAAGATGTTGGGCAAGATTATATTCTTATTTAGCAAATTCAATTTTAAAATTTGGTATTGATCCAATTTTAAGAGTTGATAAAATTAATAATGATTTAAATATTTATATTCAATCACAAAGAAGTTTATTTTTACCAAATAATAGACCACCATCAATTGCAAGTTCAAATAATACTTCATTAATGAATGATGATATTAGATCAATAAATACAAATATTTCATCAATTAGAAATTCAGTTGATCATCAATCAAAACCTTTACCATCAACACATTCTCATTCTCATTCACATTCTCATTCAAATTCTTTAAATTCAAATCCATATGCATCATCATCATCAATTACAAATTCATCATCTACAAATATTTCATCATCTTCAAAATTTAAGAAATCTAAATCAAGATCTGGTGAATCAGCTGAAGAAAAATGTGTTATTATGTGAACACTTACTCAATTATTAAAACTTATTTTGCATTCACTTTAATTTTATTTTAATGACAATTTTTCATAACATTTTTCAATTCAATAACTATAATTAATTTAATTTTAATTAATCCATATTCATATTTATCAACATTCTTTTAAAATCCATGAGTTTTAGATGTTAAAATATCAAACGATTTTAACATTGATTTCAACATTTTCTAACCCTTTCAATTCTTGAATTTAAAAATTGCATTATAAGTATTTCAACATTTATCAACTCAATTCAATTCAATATCATTACAATATGAATATTCCATAGTTTTACAATAACATCCTAATGGTATGATTTAAACAAGAATGTATTTAATTACTCAAAATTATATATAATTTATGCGAGTACCGCAAAAAAGCACAAGCCAGGGGTTACTACGGTTTTTTTCTTTTAATCAATCTACAGTTGAACGCATTTAATTAGATATAGTTCAGGAGTTGTATTTAGAAGATTAGAAGTTTAGGAGTTAAAGAAACTAATAGAAGAAGAAGCTTTTATAGAAATCATTTAAATTAATTGCATTTAACTATTTAATATGAATAATTGTAGTTTTTTGAAAGAAATAATCCATAAAACAAAATTGAATAGTTAATTATGCGTTGTCTTAAATCGGTGTTCAATTACAATCTAATTAACAATTGAAGTTGTAAATTGAATTGAGGATGGTTATTATTAGGTATTAGGAACTTAATTATTTTTATGAAACAAAGGACGTATATGAAATTAAATATTGTATGCTTTTTTTTCTAAAATTGATTTTCGCTATATATCTGATATCAAAAAATTGAGAAGAGATCTGATAGTAAGTAGTAACCACCTGTCAAACTTTGAAGGTTGAAACATAGATCATATATAAGGTTGAGAATTGATGATATGATGATCTATAAAACAACTCAATTGAATAGTAGTAGTAGTAGTAATCTAAAGAGTAAATATTCTAGATCAATCAAATCACAAATACTTAAGAAAAAAAATATTGTTGACGTTACAAAACTAAAAAATTAAGGTATATGAATTATGAAGTAAATTTACCATAAAACTATTATTTTATTGTTTAAATTAGAAGATTGAATTATGATCAATTTACACCTCATATCTTTATAGTAGTAGATAAAGTATTGATGAGGTTTAAAGTTTATTAATGATCCTTCAGAAATTGGAATTGAATTGTAAAGGTTGACAATATTGATAGTACTAGTTATTAAACCATGTGGTATTCTACTAATTGATAAAGGGTTCTAAATGGTTATATAAATTAAATTGGTGACTAGTGACTAGTAACAGTACAAAATATTACCACTATAATTTGTTTTTGATAGTTGATTTTGATATAAGTTTTTACACCTGAATAATCTCTGTGTTTGATATCTAGTAGTTGTTAATTAGTTATAAACAGGCAGCTATTACTACTATTAGTTGTTAGATATTAGCTAAGAGTTAACTCAATTGGAAATACAAAGTGATGGCTTATTAGATATTTAGCTGTAATTTGACTACGAGATATACTACTTAACCTAACTACTAACTACTATACAAAGCAAATGATTATAACCTTCTTCACTTCAAATCGACAAAGAAAATAATTTTATGCAATTAATTTAAAATTGATCTTCAAATTCTCTGTATTTAATTTCGAGTACAAATTAGGAAATTTCTTGTGATCTGTTCGTAGACCGGATTGTGGTGTTGGTGAATGGTGTAGTAGAGTAGGTGTAGTTTGTAGGTTGGTAGTTAGTTGAAGTGGTAGTAGTGTAGTAGTTGGTGTGTTAGTGTAGATATTAGAAACTATTAGAATTATGAATTATGTCCAGATCTAATATTGATTGTTATATAGTGGAATGGGAATTTAAAGAAGGTTCTAGTAAATACCAGGGGATGAGTTCATAGTGTAGATATGTCATAACACAGTACACTACTAACAAGAGAACTACAGAACAGATTATTTCAATATAAGAGATCATTTAAAGTGATAAAATGCAAATTTGATGACTTATAGGGGCAATTACCTCTTTTGTAACTAAATAAATTAATTGTCACGTGACTGACGCCAAAACACGCTTTTTTTAATTTTCTTAGTTTTTTTTTTTTTTTTTTTAATTTTTGAAAGGAGAAATTTTTTTTAAAAAAGAAAATATGAAAATGAAACAGTAATATCTTAAAACGCCAAAATTATTATAGATTTAGAATTATAGGAAAAAAAATTTACATTCAACAAATAGATTAGTTCCTTTCTTTACTTTCACTTTCACTTTCAATACTCTTCAATTACAAATAGTCAAAAAGGTTGAATAGTTGAGTACCTTCTAAATAGAGATCATGTTATATTCAGATCAAGAAGATTACTTGGATTCAAATAGTAATAATTCAATATCAACTTATTCAAATTCAATATTTAATATAAACTCAAATTCAATACATAATCAAGATCAAGATAATAATTTAATAATGTTTTCAGAATCTCAACCAACTTCAACAAATTCTTCTCCAAATAAAGGTTTAAATTCAAATCAAAAAATTAATGATCAAGAAGAAGAATTTTATTCTTCATATAATATTAATAATAAAGATCATGCTAATAATTTTAGACAATCAATTATTTTATCAGATTCAATAAATTCAAATTTAACTCATTTTGGTTCTTCAAATTCAATTTCTCAATATTCAAATAATAGTTCTAATAATGAAGAAGATGATGAACAATTAGATGAATTACCAAAACATAGTTTTAAAAATTTCTCTTCTCAAAATAAACCAACAAAAATTATTCAAATGACAAATTCTCCATCATTATCAGCTTTAGCAAATATTTTAGAAGAAAAAACAAATAAAAAAAAATTACAATATAGAAATTCAATTCTTAATTTAAATTCAATATCAAATTCTCAAGAAACTTTAACTAAAAATATAATTAAAGAAGAAGATGATGAACATATTGATGATGAATTTGAAATTTATCAAAATCAAAATCAAAACCCTCCTCCTCAATATCAACAACAACAACAACAAGAATTTGATTTAATTCAAATGAATTCTCCAAATTTAATTCAATTAGATGATAATAATATGAATTCTTTATTATATAACAATATTAATAATAGTCAAGAATTTAAACCTGAAGATGATATTTTTAAAACTCCAAAAATGTCTAATAATGATTTTACATCAACTAAACAAGAATTACCTCAAGCTCCATCTCAACCTCCAGCTCCAGTTCAAACTCAAGTTCAAGCCCCAACTCCAGCTCCAGCTCCAACTCCAACTCCAACCACAACTACAGAACTAAAGAAACCACATCAATATAAATCTTTATTTTCTGAATCTCAAATTGAACAACCAAAACAATTACATAATAGTAATAGTGATAAAGATATTGTTTTAGATGTTCAAACTAAACCTTTACCAAAAGTTGTTAAAAGATCAATAACTGATTCTAAAATTGATCAAAGATCTTCTTCATTACCATCATATTTACAAAATTCTAATAAGTTAAAACAACAAATACCTTCAACTATTGAGAAAAAATCTACAACTACTTCAAATTCAAATTCATCAAGAGTTAATTCAACTTCTTCAAATATAACTTTAGATGCTCCAAAGAAAAGAAATAAATTCATGTCTTTCTTTAAACCAAAAAGATCTGTTTCAACTCCAATTGTTCCAATTCAACAACCTGAAATTCCAAAACCTAATAATACATCAACTAATTCAGTTCCAACAATAGTTACAAGTCATCATTCATCATCTTCAGCTCAAACTCAACCTTCATTACCAAAGAAACAACATTCATCAGCTTCTCTTTTTAATGCATTTAAAAAGAAAAATTCTAATAATAACTCAACATCAGATATCCCAACTTCAAAATCAACTTCTATTATACCTAATCATTCAAAAGATAATTATTCATTAACATCACCAACAAAAAATACTTCATCTCATGAACAACAACAACAAGAAGAAGAAGAAGAAGAAGAAATTTTAAAATCAAAAAATCAAAATAGACAATCAATTTTAACAACAACTTCTTCAATGAATCATTCAACTTCAACAATTGTTAAACATGGTGAAACTTTATTCCCAAAATCTCTTAATGCTCAAGAAGTTGAAAGTATTATTTCAATAGAGAGAAATAAATCAATTAGATCAAAACATTCTTCTTTAAATTTTACAAATTCTGGTGATATCTTATCATTAACTGATTTAATTTCAATGAATGCAAAAGAAGAAGGAATGTTTATAGAAAATGGTAATGAAAATTATGAATTATTTCATAATAATTCAGGTTTAAAATCTCCAAATCATTCAATTTTAAAAAATTCTAAATTTACTTATAATGATTATAATTATCAAAATGATTATGATTATGAAGCTAATGATGATGTTTATGATAATTATGATGATGAATTTAATTCAAATACATTTAGTCAACATTTTGATGATATGGTTGATAACTTTAACGACTCCAACAATGATTCAAATAATCAAATTCAACAAAATAATGAAGAGGATCAAGATGTTTCAGATTTAGTTGAATTTGTTGAATTTATTGATTTTGGTGGTGCTTTAGATCTTGATTTAAACCTTGATTTAGGTTTTGATGATGATGATGATTATGAAGAAGAGGAAACTAATAATACTACTCAAGCATCTTATGAACAACCAAATTATAGTACTACTTCAAGTGCAAATTATATTAAGATCGGTGATGATGATGATGTTGAAGATAGTATGTTATTCAATGATACTGAAAGTTTTAAACAAGCAGAAGATAATCAACAACAACAAAATATTACAGGTAATATTTTAGATGATGATGAAGAAAGTTCAGATGATGAAGAATTTCAATATAATGCTTATTCAAATCCAAAATCAGTTTATGGTAATGAACAAAATTCTTTGTTATCACCTGCTTCAACTGCTGCTTCGACTTCTTCACCACGTTTATTAAATAATGGTACTTATGCACCATCACCAAATTTATCAGTATTTTCATCTTCTTCAAATGCAACAAAAGTTCAAAATTCAACTTCTCCATATTTACCACAACCAATTACTGCTGATTCTCCAAGACCAATTTCTATGTCATTTAGAGGTTTAAGAGCTCCAGCTTTTGATAATAATGATAGTAGCAATACTACTAATAATCGTTATTCAATGTCATTATCACAGCCTGAATTTGATTTTGATAATGGTTTAGAAAATCAAGATATTTATGAAGATTTTGAAGAAGATATTGATGATGATTTAAATGATGAAGATTTTGGTGAAGATTTTAATCAAATTTCAAATTTAAATTCAAATTCAAATTCAAAAAGAGTTACTTTTAGTTCAAAAATTATTCTTTTTGATGTATTTAATGAAGAAGAATATGATAGACATCCAAATGTTGCTACTTGTAATCAATTAACTGCTGAATTGGCACAATTGATTAAAGAAGAATTGAATGAATTAAAGGCTTCAATGCCAATTCATGAAAGTTCAAGACAATATACTCATTTCTATTAAAGATAAAAAAGTTTTAAAATACATTTTTATTATACCTTATAAAACTCAAAAAAAAAAAAAATACTACTGTTACATTATTATTATTATACTATTTCATGTCATGATTGTTTTTTCTCTTTTATGTTATATTATTTACTATACTTTCATTTTTTTTTTACACTCCCTGTTTTTTGTTTCCTTACATATTTTTCATGGTTCTTCATTTCTTATTCTTGTCTTGCACTGTTTATTTTATTTTAAGTTTATTCTCATTCATTCGTTTTTAATTTATTTCCATTCATTATTATATCAAGTCAAATAACATTTCAAATTAAAAAAAGGACGAAATATATACTACATTACATAATTATTATTAAACTTATTAACGTAGTTTCTACAAATATAATTTAACGATTGAATAGCAGATATTAAATTAATTAGTTATAAATAATAGAAGTATTAAACGATATAGGAAGAAGAAAAAAATGTGCTTTTGTCAGTATGAAAAGAACATGATCATAATAAAATTAATAAATAAATAAGGTAAATTTTGGAATCTCATCATTTCTTTCCCTTCTTCTTCTTCTTTTTCTTATTTTTATTCTTTGGTTTTTTGTTTGTTGTTGTTGCAGTACCTGTATTATCAGTTGGTTCTGGCGTTGGTTCTGGTGTTGATTCAATTTCATCTTCGTTGGATAATTCAGGTTGTATAGAAGTTGAAGCAACTGCATCTGAGGTATCAACTTGTTCTTCTGTATTCGTAGTTGTATGTATCTCTGGTAATGCTTTAGAAGTTTCTTCTGGGGTAATTTGTACTATTGGAGATGTTTCAGCTATATCTGTTTGAGGTTTTGAATCTTCTTCCTCTGTGTTGTCTTTATTTGAAGAACCAACAACTGGTTCAATTTTAGTGTCTGTATTTTCTACTGAAGCAGCTTTAGAAATATCCTTTGAAGATGATTCTAATGGATCATATGAATTATTTTGTAAATCAAATGTTGATGATCTTCTTTCATATACTCTTTCTCTTGCTTCTGGTGTAAGATCTTCATTATTTGTGCTTGTCATCATTAAATTGAATTTTAATTCATCTTTATAACTTGGTGGTTTACTTCTCATTGGAGTTGGTTGACTATTTGAACTTGAAGCTATTGGTTGAGGCTGAGTAGATTGAGATCCACGATTAATATTGTATGTTCTATGACTTCCAAAGAATGATTCTTCCTCAGAAGGATAAGTTGGTGGTAAATCTTCGCCTTTAGCAACTAATTCGTCTTTAGTGATTTCTTTGCCATAAGCAGGCGGTATACCAATGGTACCATTCAAAGTACCAAAACCCCACTTCTTCACATTAGCTTCAATAAATACAAATCCTATTTGACCAATATTAACTTCAACTTTACATGGACCACCTCTACATCCAATAACTGGATAAAAATCTAATTTAACATTACTAATAGCATCTAAAACTCTTTTACCATTATGAGTAAAGAAAATTGTACCAGTTCTTGGTTTAAATCCACAACCTAAGACATCACCTTCTATTAATTTAGGGAATAATTCTGGTGAATCAAAAGGATGATTAATTCTAACTGAACCATTTGATTCGTATGCAACTGAATATTTATGATAACCTGGTAATCTAAATATAGGATAAGGTCTTGTACAAAGACCAATAGCAAGTTGACAACTTGATGGATCAGGGAATTCCATTAATTTAACTTCAAAATAAACAGTTTCTCTAATATGATGAATCTCACTTGACTCGTTATTTATATTGACAGGTAATGGATGATTCATTATTGTTGATATAACAGTATTGCTATCATTTGATAAGAAACTTACATCTAATTTATCTTCAACTAAGACATTATTATTAACTCTTTCGCGATCAGCATCTTCAATAGTTGTAACAAAATGATATGATTGAATACCTCTTTCAATAACAAAAACACGCTCTTCATCTGTTAAAGTTTCACCAACTGGATTTGTAACTGGAGGGTATAAAGATTGGAAATTCATGGCATTATAATAGTTCATTCTTTCTAAATCAGAAACAGTTGGTAAATAGTTTTCTTCTTCAGTTATTCTATTTTCTTCATCATCAAAATCACCAGGGATGTTAAAATTGGATCCTAAAAAGATTGAACCTGATGAAGTATAGAAAGAAAAATAGATAGTTAAGAACAATAATAATACAAAAAGGACACCTAGTCCAATAGATATACCTATTATTATTGGGATACTGAGATCAGGATCATAATATTCGTCCTGGATGTGGATGGCAAACTCCATCAGCTTATCAATCATGGTTGACTAATGGATATATGAGAAGACAAGAAACTTTTGAATACAACAAGAACGCAAAAATATGATGAAATGTACTACTTTACAAGTATAATAGCAATATTCTCAGTAGTTATAAGTAGTAGCTAGTGAATAGAGACAGGTTTTACTATCCTTATACCACTTTTGTTGTAGAAAAAGGTTCTTTTTGAGATTTTTTAAAAGTGTAAATAAAAACTTTTTAAAAGTTTATTTTTTTTTTTTTTTTTTTGCCCTCAAAATAAATTTGTCAAAAACAATCACACAAACAAACTAAATTATCAACACATTGACATTAAGAATAGAATTAGGGAATGGATTACTACTCTAACTTGGACTCCAGATCGTTGAACTCAACACCAACGGTCTTTGAAATCATCTCAGCCAATGAACTAGAACAATTGCTTTCTCCATCGTTGAGATATATCATAGTCCATTATGCCTCCTCATATCCAAAGCTGCTACTAAGACTTGCTCTAAGATTTGATGAATTTAATCTATTATTTAGAGGTTTTATTGAATATTACTACCTTAAGAATTGGAGTTCTACCTTTACAGAAAACTTTTATGGTCTTAAAAGAATTAATAAAGGTAAGATAAAAATTACAAATGACTCTAAGATAAATGATTTAGTTCAATTAAATTCAAGATTAACCAAATATCAAATATTGGCAAGTTTAGTCAATATAGTTGGTGTTCCATATCTTTTAGAAAAATTGGATGTTATTTATGAAAAGATCTATGTTAAATCATTAGTTAGTGCATCAGCAAAGAGATTGGCTTTTTGGAAGAAATGGTTTATCAAGTTATATCCAATGATTTTATCATTAATAAAGATATCAAATGTTGTATTCCAAATCCTATATTTAAGTGGTAGATTAAAATCACCATCCTTATTTGATTATTTATTCAAAATAGAATATTCAAGATTAAACCAATTTGATTATGATTTTAACGAAAATAAAGTAGGAAATTCATCATCATCACCACAAACTCCTACAGAAAATTCATTAATCAGAGTAAGACCTCCAAGTTTTGGTGAACATATAATGAAGTTATCAACAGCAGTTCTAAATCCTGTTAAATCAATAATTAAGAATACATCAACAACAATTTTCCCATTGATCATTTTCTTATTAAAATTTTTAGAATGGTGGAATACAAGTGAATTCTCTTCAAAATTGAGTAAATCAAATAATCATATTGATAAAGAGATACCACCACCAACAAAATCTAAAAAGAAAGATGTTAAATGTGCCAAAACTGATAACTGTCCAATTTGTCATAATAGAATCACTAATCATGCAATTATTGAAACTGGTTATGTCTTCTGTTATCCATGTATCATGAGATTCTTAATGGATGGTGATGAAGAAAAAGGTGGTAGATGTCCAGTTACAGGTAAGAAATTATTAGGATGTAGATACTCTTCAACTACTAAACAATGGAAAGTTGATGGTATTAGAAGATTAATGATTTAATTTAGTTTAATGATAAAAGACAAGATTTTCAATATAATTTCAGGTAAATATATATTAATTATTTAACTCAATTTATCAAATTTACTTAATTCAAACGCGACATCACTCATAACTTTTGAATTTTGAGCTATTACACCCACATTAAGAACCATATTAAATTTATTCTCTAAATCCACTAATGAAGCTTTAACTTCTTCACTTTGTTTGTACTTTTGTAATTTTGAAACTAAGGATGAAACCAATGATAATATCTCTATATCAATTGATGTTGCATTCTCTTGGTTATAAGATTCCAAATATTTTGAAACTATTGCTACTTTATCCAATAATGTTTTTAAAATAAATGTCTGTGATTCCAATTGATCTTTCAATTTATCTTCTTGGTTATAAGTGGTATCTCTTATATTTAGGATATTATCAACGGATATCTTTTCACTTGGTTTACTTGTATCAACAACGTACTTCAATTCTTTTTTATTGCCACTATCAAAAACTTTTATAAATTCACTATTTGAAAATTGTTCACATCCCTCTATTGGATCATATACTAAACCTAAAAATGTATCATCTGTTGGCTTAAACTTATTTGTAATCTCTGCTATTATATTATCAAGTATACTATTTTGTTTGATCTCAGTGTATTCTTCAACTCTAGGAGTTTCATTATTTAAAACTTCATAACAACCTATCAGATATTCATCAGAATATATGATACCTTGTTGTGGGATTCTTTTACTTAGATATTTCCAATCAATTGTTGAATTTTGATCATCTTCAAAGACAAGTTCAATTGAATTCGTTATATGAATTGATCCATTTGTATTATTTCCCATAAGTAAACCAAAAGCTATTCATATTTATATTAAATGTTAGTTTGCTGTATAAAGGCAAATATATTTGACGGTTTAATACAATATTACTTACCTCGATTTTGGATTTCTTCATTTAAAAACCTTTCATAATGATCATTGGCATTTAATAATACTAATGGATGTAACTTAACAGGATTCATCTCACTCAATTTTCAGTTATAATTGTAATAGTTATCTACTCTACTAAAACAATTAAATCAAAAGAGTTGAAATTGTTTTGATTTTTAAAGAATTCCGACTAATTTTTTATGAAATCCGACTTTTCAAAAAACGTGATCTCCAAATTTCAAATTTAAACATTTTTACAGCCTATATTTTTAACATTTGATAACAAATAAAGGTCGAGTAGTCTATTCTTGAGTAAGATAGTATGAAATTTGCTGAGTATTTGGCAGATAATCTTGTCCCAGAGTGGAAAGAGAAGTACTTGGACTACAAGGCTGGGAAAAAGAAAATAAAGAAAGTTGTTGGTTCTCTACCTTCTCTATCAAGCAATTTAAATTCAATTATAAACAAACCCACTAGACCTAACTTAAATTCAACAAGACCGTCCCCATTTGCACTACCACCAGCTGCTTTAGATTCTGCTTCCATTGATGATGTAAACAAAGATTTCAAATATTTGGTGCGAGGTGCTACTACTGATTCTAATCCTCATGAAGAAACTAATGATAGGACTCCTCTATTACAAGCAAGACATGATAATATCAGTAACCACAATGATAATGCTGATACTATAGATTCTAATACAATTAATGCACATCCCTCACTGTTTAGAAAATCATCAATTATTCAAAATATTGAAGAAGGTGCTCCTCTTAGACGTGCAATGTCAATCAAATCATTATCAGCCTCAGTATATGGTGGAGGTCCAGTTGCTACACCAAACAATAATAATTCAAGTATTGCATTGGATAACTCAACAGAAACAGCTAAGAAAGAGTTTGTTGAATGGTTGGATTCAGAATTATTGAAAATTGAAAGTTTTTATAAATCAAAAGAAGATCAAGCCGTGTCTAGATTCTTGTTATTAGAAGATCAATTATACCAATTAAGAGAAGCAAAGGCTCATATGAAGAATAAACAAGCACCAGAAACTTCCATCAATGAAGTTATTGATGAAAATGATCCATCACGTCCTAATAACAACAATATTAATAATCCACAAACTCCAAATCATAAAACAACAAGTAAACTTCATATAAATACACCACATATTACAGGTTTAGATAGATATGAATGGCCAACATTACCAAAATTTGAATTTCTTAAAGAGAATTTAAAACCAAAAACTAAAATTAAATCAGATGATGATATTATTTCAAATTCAAATGAAGAAGATCAAGATTCAATTAGTCCAACTAATTCAGACCCAAATCATGTTAATGCAACAAAGAGAAGAGATTATGAAATAAGGAATGATGATCATGTTCCATATTACGCTGCAAGAAGACAAATTAAATCTGCTATTATTGAATTTTATAGAGGTTTAGAATTATTAAAATCTTATAGAATGTTAAATAGAACAGCTTTTAGAAAATTAATGAAAAAATTTGATAAACAAACAAAATCACAATATTCTATTTGGTATATGGATAAAGTTAATTCAAGTTATTTTGGTACAAGTGATATATTAGATAATTTAATTCCAAAAGTTGAAGAATTATACAGTTTATATTTTGAAAATGGTAATAGAAAGATTGCAGTTGAAAAATTACGTTCAAATTTAAAAGAAGATAAATTTTATTCAGCAATGTTCTTTTCAGGTATATTTTTAGGTTTATCAATCCCATTATTCTGTTATGCGATATATTTAGGTGTTCATAAGACTAAAGATGGAGAGTTGATGGAAGGAAGGTTCTTAATGCAAATTTGGGCTGGGTTTTTCCTTGTTATATTAATGACATTATTATTTGCTATGAATTGTTATGTTTGGCATCTTTATAAAGTCAATTATAGATTTATCTTTGAATTTAATACAAAAACAGCTCTTGATTATAGACAATTCCCATTTCTTCCATCTTTATTGTTTTTTATCTTTTCAATATTTGCTTGGTTTAGTTTCAATAATTTCTGGCCAGATCAGTTTCCTGGTAGATATTGGCCATGGTTCTTTGTTGGATTTGGTTTATTGATAATGTTATTACCTTTTGAAATATTATTTTCACATTCAAGAAAATGGATTATAAATATTCTTTGGAGATTAATATTTTCAGGATTTTATCCAGTTGAATTTAAAGATTTCTTTATGGGTGATATTTTTTGCAGTTTGACTTATACTATGGGTAATATTTCATTTTTCTTCTGTATTTATGCTACACATTGGAGTGGTATGTTGGATGGTAGTGATACATCTGTTTGTGGTTCTTCTTCATCAAGATTAATGGGGTTCTTTGCAACAATTCCTTCAATTTGGAGATTTTTACAATGTTTTAGACGTTATGCTGATACTGGTGATTGGTTCCCACATTTAGCAAATATGGCTAAATATACTATTACAACAGTTTATTATGTTACATTAAGTGTCTATAGAATTGATAGAGTTTTAAAAAATAGAGCTGTTTTCATTACATTTGCTTCAATTAATTCAATTTATAGTTCTTTATGGGATTTATTTATGGATTGGTCATTATGTCAAAATCGTTATTTATTAAGAGATGATATAACATATCCAAAATGGTTTTACTATTTTGCTATGAGTTCAGATGTTATTTTAAGATTTCAATGGATTTTTTATGCTTTATTCAGTAAACAAGTTCAACAATCAGCAATTACAAGTTTTTTAATAGCAGTTGCAGAAGTATTTAGAAGATTTATTTGGATGTTTATTAGAATGGAGAATGAACATATTACCAATAAACATTTGAATAGAGCTTCAAGAGAAGCGCCATTACCATATAAGACAAGAAGACGTGAACCAAGATTGCATAGAACTCCTTCAGATCATGTTTCAATGAGACCAAGTGAAGAACATCATATTATTAACTTAGATGAAGAACAAAGAGTTGGAGGTAATTACCAAAGTATTGGACAATCTGAAACTGGTACTGGTACTCCAAGTACAATTAGAAGAAGAGAATCTATTTTGAATTCAACAGTGTTTCAATCAGTTTCTAAGGCTATTGTGAATGCACATGCCAAAGATTTTCAACGTCGTAAGAAACCTGAGAATGAAGTTGCTGAACCTACTAGTTCAGATGAAGAAGATGAAGATGAAAGTGATTCCGAACATGCCAAATAAACTGAAGAGTCTTCTGACCTGTTCAACTTCCCAATATTTGTGATATATATTTATTTTGATTTATTTTATTCTAGATGGTCTGATATAGTAGTAACTGTAGTACCATATCTGCTTCACTATGTAGTGTTCTTTTTCTAGTCGACTTGTTCTCTTACCCTTTTTTCTTAATAAGAATTAATGAGCTTGTGTTAATCAATGATATTTAATAAACTCTTGAATCGTCTTGAATGTCTCTGTAGGACCTTGTCAATACGAATATAGTAAGAGAACTATTTATAATCAGGAAAAACTTATCTATTTAAAACAGTGAAATCCTTTAGAAT